>JAKSZP010019187.1:0-30093 GCA_022478985.1 Massospora cicadina
TGCACCGCCTAGCTGGGAATGAGAGAGTTACAGACAATATCTTTACAGTATCACTTCATTAGGTTGCTTTAGAGTAAGTATCATGTCACCCTCTTTTATATCAGGTAAATTGGTAAGCTTCCTTTTGACTGCATGACAATGCTAGTCCATACCATATTTCCAAAGATAAGTGTGGCCAAATTCAATCCAATGATACCTTGACAATGTCGCGTAGTTTTTTATTTAGTTTAGCAACTAATTTTTAAATTTGGTTAATTGCTTTTACACCTTTGTGAATTTGAATCAAGGACTTGGCGGTTTTAAGTAAGCTAGCCTCAAGCTGAGCAACCAAAATTGAAATGAAATAGATATTTTTTTCTTAAGTATACAAAACTAAATCGGCAACTGTTGCTTGATTTCTGGCTTGTACAGGTCTCATAAAGTGATTACTTGTCTGCATATAGATGAGAAGATACTCCTTAAACTGTCCTAAAATGTGCATTAACTCTTTTAAAGCGGAAGTTGAAGAGTTAGGGAGTTATTTGAACTTTTTTCCTTTCAGGTACTAGTGATGCCCAGCCTGTGATGGGGTCATCTACACATCTTATTTGCTGTGTGCCAAATAAAGGGGTGATAAGATAAAAAATTCTTGATATAGCGCTGCGGCGTTAGCTTAAGAATAATTGTTAGAAGGGGAAGAGGGGTTGGTGAATTTTTGCTGGTGCTGGCTTTAGGTGGCGGGCAAAGGCAGACAAAAGGGGGTTAAAACTTTCATGACATAGGGCAGAAGGATAAAGAGGTGAGGTTTTCCTCATCAATGAGGCCATTGGTGTGTATCCTTTTGATGTATTGAGTGAGTTGGTGATCTGCAAAAGTAATTAATTTTGGCACACAAGTAAAAGATTTAATGCGCTGGTGGGTTTGGGGGGTGCATTGGGTCATAAAGCAAAGATCTCAGGCATTAATGCATGTGTGGCCAGCTGCAAATGCTTGTTCTTAATATTTGAATTTGGCATCCTCAGGGAAATCTACAGGGAAGTTAGGTATAGAAATCCTAACAAAGTAGCTCAATTGCCTTATGGATGGCTTGGCGGAGGAGGGAGTTGGTGGGAGAAGCAGCTGCCTTGAAAGTATTTGATGAGTTTTTTTGTAAATAGGGAATCCGATTGGAAGGGCAGAAATGGCAGCAGGGAGTTGAATTGAGGGGTTTTCTGAAAGATTCTTACCACTTTAAGTCAGGTTTAATTCTATAGGCACAGTCTGCATCATCAATCCATTTAAGGCATTAAAAGGGGTTGGTACTTCCAGCACTGTGACAGTGACAGGAGTTGGTAGGGTGGCAGATGCTAATTGGTCAGGAACAATGGACCACAGCAATTCTGTCAGCGCATGAGAAATTATCTGTTTAGGAATGGGTTGGGAGATTGAAACTTGGTTGAGTGAAGCGGTGGGAGCAGCACCCACAGTGGTTGAGAGAGGGGGGAGATTTGATCCCCAAGCGAAATTTTTACTAAAATCAGTAATGGGGCTTACGCCAGAAGGTGTAACAGCATAGGAAGCTTCAGCGGAATATGCTGGGCACTTTCACTTTGAGTAGTCAATGGCAAAGCACAAGGTACAAATGGCGCGGCCATTTTTGACATGTGCCCAGAAGGGATGATCAGAAGTGGATCTTATCATGGTGCGGGTGGTATTGCAAGGTTGGTGTTATGACAGAAGGGGTGGATTGTCACAAATGTTCAAAGCCCAGTAAGATGATTGGTGCTATTTGGGACCACAAACTACAGCACTAGTTTGGCACTGTAGGCAGCCAATCCCTTTGTGAGCTTGTGGTAAGGCGTTTGGGGGAGACTTGGGAAGGCAAGCCTTTGACTTGGACCACGAGTGTGGCCTCATCTGGCAGGAAAGTTCTGCTAGTTGGTATTGGTGTTTTTATATAAATTAATGGCAGCTGCGCTGCCGCCAGTGCGTGGTCTTCTCAAGAGAAACCAAGTTTGGAAGTACCACAGAAAGTGGCGGTAATGTAGGAACTGGCCGGTTTTTACACTGCTGTGCCCATCTCTATGATGCAGCGCTTGTATATTGGAAGAGGTTCATACTTGACCCAAAGGCTGAAATGCAGGTTTCTCTGTGGGAGCGCCAGAGGGCTTCTGAGCACCGCCTGGTTGTATGAAAGGTGTTGAGCTAAGTCCTGAGGCAGGATGTAGCAACCAGAAGAGTTTAGGCTATCTGGGACAGTTCAGGGGTGTTTCAGCATTGGAAGATACACGCCAAGGGGCGGCGCACCACCACTACACGTGGGGGCAGCAGGCGTTAATCTAGTCAACATATGCTAGGTTTAGCTTGAGTGCAAGTTTGTAAAGAGAAAAAATTTTTTTTGATATTATATCTGATCAACTGTGTGATCAAAGCGAAAGAAATATGAACTGTTTTTCTCCTTCATCTAGGCTTTTAGGTGGAGAAAAGGCCAAAGGCTTTGTCAATAGTGGCAGTGTGCAGCAACTAGAAATTGTGCATCAGTTGTTCACACACTCTTCTATTATCTCTTGAATTCTCTCCATGTTTTTTGAAAATGTGACAGTGGTCTCTACACCAATGTACTTCAAGTTCACCTTTTTGGGGTCCTTGTACTCACCTCCCTCAAATTTGTTATGACTCCCTTTGCTAAATGCATCTTTACTCATATTGTTGTCTTCTTGCTTAAAGGTAACTTTGGCCCAGAATTCCCTTGTAGAGAGCACAACTTATTAAAATGTAGCAACTATTTAGATTCAAAAGGGATTTATTTGTTTTTTAAATACAATTTCTTCCTGTTTGGGAACAGGAAGGCCATTTGAGCTAGCGATAATTAAGTTAGAACATAATTAATACAATAAATATTATTCTATATAAAACTAATAACAATGAAAAATGTATTTTATATGGATTATATTTTATATAGGTGACTCATGACAATATAAGATCCACCAAATAGAAATCGTCAGTATTGGTTGACAGAAAATAAAATTATTTTATCATTAACCTAAACCATTTGATACGTTAAAGTCAGAACTTCCATCAACATAATCTGAATGTTGTGGCAATTGCGCTTACAAGTTTGGTAAACTAATGTTATCAGCAACTAGATCTGATACCTTTTGGAAGTCTGTTCATAAATTAGCTATGATTGATTCCTTGTTTAATCAACATAAGTGCTGATTTGGAACTTCCCATTGGGAAGTAAAAACATCAAAACCAATTATTTAATCTATCATCTATGCTCATTTAATTAAAGTACTAACTTTAGAACATATTGGAAAATCATAATCTGGTTGAAATCCCAACATGATAATAGTCACATATTGTTTTTTATGTAAAGAGGTAATATGGGATGTCAAATGCATCAAGATATTCAATTTATGCTATAGTGGATAGCTTTTTGTATTTCCGTGATAGTGAGCTTGCTCATGGTGTCATTACAGATATTATCCTTAAACGTCCCCCACCAGATTTCTTTCCAACTTCTGATTGTGCCATCTTTCTTGTCTATTGTATGAATCAGGAGTTTATGATGATTTGGGGTTCTATTTGGCCCTGAGGCATTAGGACGTGATGGTAGGTATCTATAGATTGTTGGTGTTGTGAGAGTTATAAATGCCAATTGAATGTGAAAAGTTTGATTGGGAATCAAGGGCCCTATGTTGCAATAATAGATTCAGTGTTGTAAACTTGGTTTGATACAAGTACCTAGGATGTGGTGAGCATTTTCTTAAAAAGTTATTAAACTCATGCCGCCACCAAAGCGTAGCCATATAAAGTTTCAGTAGTACTGGTGGTCTAAACCTAGACCAAAGTTAACCTTGGAGTAGATCAGACACTGATGACATAGAAGATGGTGAAAAAATAAAGTTTATGTAGGACAAAAGTATAGGAGAAAATTAGTTGGCAAAAGATACTCCACCTGTCAAAACTGTATTTTGTTTTTTAAGAAAAATTATACTTTTCTTTCTGATTACTATCAATTTTAGTAATATGATTCTATTCAAACAGCACAATTTATAAATCAATACCAAGTGATTCAAGTATGAATAATAAAGTTAAGAGCTGGGCAAATGTGGTAAAGGGCAGCGGACCTGGACCTGCACCGCCCAAAGGTACCAAGCACACAGGTACAAATGAAAATCTCAGTAAAAATAAAAAACCTGAGGTGGCGCCCCCCATGGATTTTGTTAATTTTTTGGTAAAATACTGCAGCTATATGGAAGTATTCCAATCGCAACCACTGTCATTGGTGGAATATGGGATATGAGTTTTCCTTGGCATAGAAACACTGACAATGTGGGAAAAGTTTGGTGAAGCCCAACATAAATTTTTCCCACATGTGGTGTACTTAACAACACATACTATCTGCAAAGCTTGGGTAGATCTTGGGTTTGAAACCGCGGAAGAAGCAAACATAGCAGCAAAGGTCAGAATGGTACTTGACCTTCCCAATGGACATCAATTGGTACTGACCAAATGCACCTGTTGGACTGAATCCAAAGACATTTTTATAAATTTTTGACTATCTTATAACCACACTGGTGCGCACAGTAGCAAAAGTCATCTCTGAGAAGGCTTGGAAGCTTATGGAGAAATTAAACAATAAGAAATGCAAGGATTCCGGCTGATGCCAACCCTTAGTACAGGGAAGGCAATAGCAATTATTCGCTGAACCAGGATGTAGTAGAGGATATTTCAAAAATCCATCATATAGCATTCTTCACCATTGATGGGAAAAAATCCCAGCTGTTATGCGCAACAGTGGAAAGTGCACCCCCCATATGCAACTACTTCCAGGCCTTTGGGCACAAGATTCATGCTTGCTATAAAAGAAGGCCTTAGAGAAATGGAATTCTGTGAGGCGAAAATGAGCAAAGATGACTCAGAGTACGCCAAAATCACAGATACTACACAAGCCTTCAACTGAGGAGAACACGGGTAATATAAAATATTTGACCCTATTTCCCCAAAAGAATGAAAAATGGCCAAACAAGCTCTCAAGCTGGTTGCAGCCAAAGCAAAGGCCTTGGTGGAATCAACCATATTGCCAGAGCAGATCCAGGAAGACATGGAGGAATTCTATTCAATGAACTAATCAGATCCCGCAGAAAACCATACACTCAATCTGACCATATTGAATTTAGCGGAACCTGATTCAGAAATGAATGCAGCCAAATTGGGGTTCAGCGCACCACCCAAAATTTCAGAATTTAACCCAATCAGGAAGTAAAATCAACAATGGAATGTGCAAGAAAATAATGTGGGTGAGGGAGTAGGGCTGGGGGGCCCTGCTAACTGCTCCTGAGGTGCATTGGGCGTCTCAGTAGAGATAGGGACACTGAACATAGCAGGACTCAAGGCCTTAATGTCCTGGGCCAA
The DNA here is from genome assembly GCA_022478985.1 of Massospora cicadina. Classification (NCBI taxonomy): domain Eukaryota; kingdom Fungi; phylum Entomophthoromycota; class Entomophthoromycetes; order Entomophthorales; family Entomophthoraceae; genus Massospora; species Massospora cicadina. Next base: position 5,380 of record JAKSZP010019187.1, read on the forward strand.
GAAGTTGAGTCTCCTACAAAACCCACCTGTGGATATCCTGGAGGTGCAGGAAACCCACTGTCCACAGGGAGAGGAGGAGGCATGGGAAAAATGCTCCTCCCAACAATATCATTTTGGTTGCTCCACTGTGGGGTGATTGTCAGGATTTTGACTGGTCTTCCCATCAATGAAACCTCTTCTAAATTATCAGCAATGATCCCCGATGAATCTATAAGTGATAAAAATCATATCAAATCTATTCCATCTGATCAAGTCTATCTCAACTCTAATATCAGAAGAGATTCAGTCTCCATTTGGATGAAATGATCTAAACGAAAACAGAAAACTATGAATCTTATAAATATTAAGACTTTTTAATAATAAATTGATCCTTTTTTTGTGAGCCAATATTCATGTTATTGTTTTATCCTTTTATGACTTCAACTAAGTAACTTTGAGTCAAAGCCTGAGTCTCCAGTGTATAACAAAGATCGCCAATAGTGATAGTATGCACAAACCAAAAATTTAGATTTATTAATAAAAATTTGTTCCTGGATGGCTGCATACTTGCTGTAAACTTCTCATGGCACACTAAAGTACACACAATAGCCAGTGTGTACGCCCCAAACGGTGCACATGACTAAAGAAAATTTTTCTTACAGCCCTAACACAACTAAATCTACCAGCAAATAATTTCATAATGGGTGACATGAACTTCTGGATTAACTCAGAGATGGACCAATGGCCATACACAATGGAGATACCACAAGGGCAAGTGGAACTCTGCATACTAAAGGCCACCCTGGGACTATATGATCCACTGCTAAAAAGACAACCCCTGCTACAAAACATGACATGCCCACATGTACACAATGGTACACTTGTCTCTATGTCAAGGATAGACTTAATACTTGCACCAATAATTTTCTGTCACCAAATTCAAAATTTTTAAAACTACAAAAATCAAATTTTCTGACCATCAGTTTGTTTCAGTGTCTTACAAACTGGCGGAACTAAGTACCCAAGCACCCAGATGGTGCAGAATATGCCCAGAAAGTTTAGTTGACTTGGAATTTCAATCCTGGATGGAGGAATATGCTCAACCTGGGATTCACAAACACCTTTTTGCTTGGACCCACTAACCACCTTGGAAAATTTTAAAAAATCAACAACCCAACAAATTAAACATACATTGTCTAGAAGACACAGGGCAGTTTCAGCCATTATCAAACAAACCTTGGCTGAAATTGGCCATCTAGAAAACAACGTACCAATCATGGGATAGAGCCCTGGATGGGGTCACAAATGGGTGGAGGTTTCTGCTCAGCTAAACACCATGATTCGTGAACACCAACACCAAGTTGGAGTCCAATATAAAGGCAAAAACATAAGAGATGGAGAAACTTGCTCAAGCTACTTTTTCTGTTGATTCCACACCTGGAAAAATATGATAGCTTGTACACAGGTCTGTCAACCAGACAAATCCATAGCAGAAACACCCAAAGAAGTCATGACCAAAGTGCACAGGTTTTATATGAAATTGTATAAATCTGAGCCGGTCAAACCAGAAAAAAATCAAAAAATCCTTAGAAGCGCACATATTGACACATGGCCCAAAATAACAATTTAATCAACCTAATATCGCGCAAGGAATTATGGGAAGTAGTATGCAGTGCACCAAGAGGGAAATGCCCTGGACTGGATGGGATTCCCCATGAATTTTACATAAGATATTTTACTAACATCTCTAACATTCTTCTAGCTTCAATGAACAAGTGTATTATGGAAACATGCCTCCTACCTGGAGGCAAAGAAGCCTACATGGTCACCTTATTCAAAAAAGGATACAGATTAGACCTATCCAACTGGCGCCCAATATCCCTAACCAACACAGATACAAAAATTTTCACAAAAATTATGGCTAAACAACTAGAAGAATTTGCAACTGATGCGATATTCCAATCACAATATGGATTTGTTTTAAGAAGATCCATATGGGATAACATCCACACAGTTGCAAATGTCTGCCAGTCCAAAACCTCTGTAGCACTTGTCTTTTTAGACCAACAAAAGGCATATGACAGGGTGAACTAGACATATCTTAGGGCCTGCCTTCAAAAATTCAAGCTTCCAAATAGATTTATAAACTGGGTAATGTTGTTTACAGAGTCTGCAACCATGTCTGTGTGGGGAGCAGGCTTCTCAACCAACCCAGTTATCCCACAGAGAGGACTAAAACAAGGAGACCCCTTAAGCCCTCTACTCTACAACTTTAGCTTAGACCCCCTAATCCAAAATAAAAACACACTTCTCAAGGGAATCGACGTCAAGGGCCAACCACCAGTCAAAATGATGGCCTTCTCTGATGATTGTGTGGTGGGCATATCCAACAATCAGGACGCTTGCATAATTGAGAAGATGTTACAAGACTATTCAGCCATAAATAACGCATCACTTAACACTGAGAAAACGGAAATTATACTCCTGGGGAAATATCAGACCCAGTGGATGCCATCTACCCAGGGCCAACAAGCTAATACAACATCAAGACTCCGAACCAGACATATGAGGTGAAAATTAGCTACGACCTCATTAAAAACTTCCATTCATCACCAAGCCAACAGCTGGCCCTGTTCGTCACTTAGGAGTATGGTTGGAAGCAGGAGTTTACGCCAACTCCATGATGAAAAATCAACTATTAGATAAAATAACAAAATGCATTGCCTCCTTACATGGACACCAAACAGGTCTAACAGGAAGGGTCACGGTAGCCAGCTCTATGATTCTATCAATCATATGGTTCACGGCCCATGCAATCGCTTTCTCACCATCCTTTTTCAACACAATCCACGCCCTATTACAATGATGGCTATGGTCCAACCACAACCCCCCTGTACGCCTCGAAACCTTATTTGGCTCTAGAAGTAATGGAGGTATGGGGCTTACTAATTACATAATGCAATCAACCCATATACTGGGATCCTGGATAGCTCAGGTGACTAGCCCAGATCTTCCAGATACACACTGGGCCAGAACAGCAAGATATAACTTCACACATGCACTCCAATTATGAAATCCAGATCACCCAAACACATTAATCAAATATCTGGCATCCCATCCCACAGCTGCAGGACCACACGACACTCCTGCACATTTCAAATAAATACTCCTAGCCATAAGAAGAGCGACATGGCGGATCCACATAAACAGCCAAACCAGTCACTGAGGACGCCCAAGGTTAGCTCACAGACAGGAGATCAATGATCAAATAGTCACAGACAATATAATAAGCAAAAGCTCAAGTACCAGAGCCAGGATAGATTACCTGGACCATATGGACATACCCTACAACCTGGAGACTCAAAGAAGAGTATGGAGATACACACATCACCCTCTGCTCCAACTCAGGATAAGAGCACATGTATGGAGGTGCATGAGGAGATTATTCCAAACAGCTGAACGGTCAAATGCCACTCACACCTCATGTACGATATGTGGTCAGTATGGAAGTCTAGCCCACCTTTTAGAACAATGCCCAACATCAGTGGCTGTATGGAAAGAGGCCATGCGCCTATTCAGCCAAGAAAACGGACAACCATTCAGCTTAACAAGGAACATGTTCACTATAAACATGGACTCTCCTATCCACCCATCTCTCAGGGCGTTAATAGTAGCAATAACACTATGGACGATACATACAATGGTACTGGTTTCTTTCACAGGAGCAGCGCCCACAATCCAAGAAGCCATCCATCGCTTCCACAGCCATATATTGGAACATTTCCAAGCATGGCTGTTTGGACATATGACCTCATAACAGAAGGACAATCAACACATGGTTCCCCATATGGTTCCTAAAGGTCGATCCTTTCCTTCACACATGCTGCATCCAAGAATAAGCCAGCATAACTCCCCTTCCCTAATGTCCTAAACTTGGTGATCCTGGAGACAACAAGAGGGGCCTTGAACCCTCTGGGGTGTCTTTAATTGTCAAATTTCATTAGTTTTCTCACTATATCAGAAGTGCTTGTCCCCTGGTCGACCTTCCCTGAATAAATAAAAATTATACTTTTTGTTTTCTTAACTAATATGTTACTCATTACTGTTGTGTTGGCATATCCACCTGCCTCAATCCATACACCCAGATGGTGGATAAGTTTTGTGGTTTATTTGAAGCAGATAGCAACTTGAAGGGGCTATATTAGGTGAGCTTTTTGTCCAGAAGGACGAGGAATATTCCTATTGTATTGGTACTTAGTAAAAAATCATTTAAAGTTTGTTATAATTGATTATAGATTTGCTCACTGTAGAGTAATCACTTATAGTGACTTATAGGTGGCATGCTTCTTTGTGTTTTGATATTAATATCACACAATCATCAGTAAATGCAGATTTTTCTAATGCTTTCCTTGTGCATTAACTTGAGCTATTTTTGTATTTATTTACAGATGAGTGTATTCAGAAATGGATTTGTACAAGGATGTGTGTTGGGATAGGGTAGCTGAGGGTAGTACTTCCTCCAAAGTGTATTGAAATAGATGGTATAAATTGTCCTGCAGAGAGTTGATAGTGGGGAGAGCTGGGGATCCTAGATGTATGGGGCGGTGAATTGCTGTAAGCTTAAGAATAGGTGACGAGGGACTATTGTAATAAAACTGGTGGTCTTGGTGCTGATGGCTGGAGAGTTAGCTAAACAGAGGCTCTAGAAGTAAGTGAAATCAAGATCAAAATGGAGGTAAAAACAAATATTTATTCAGTTAAAGGAGCAAATATTTATAAGATGTGCTTTGTCCTATTTCTTTCAGGGTAATGACGTCCTCCACCAGCAAGATCTTCAGCACTCTGACTTTGATCAGGTGGGGAGTTGACGGCAGGCTTGCTTTTGACAAATTTGTTAATTGTGGAGAATAGTGCTCCTATGAGGTGAGTGGAATTTTAGAGATATTGGAGGTATGGAAATTCAGATTGGGCTGAGTGGGAGCAGGTCAAATCTCAACAACATCCACCTCAAGATCTTGCCAAGGGGGATTATACTTGCACAGAAAACGGCTATTAACGTGATTAACTACAGTACTAGTAGCAGCAATAGAGTATTCAGCCCCCTTCATTGTATTACCTGATAAGGTCCAGACCAAGTAGTGGCAAGTTTGTGGTTCCTACCCTTAGGGAAATGGTGATAGAATAAGGCTAAATTTCCTAAAGATTAATCAGGGAGCGTAGGTCAACGCTCATTAGCTTGTACTTCTCTAAAATTGGTAGTTTTATAGATTTTTTAGACATAGCTTGGAGACATACGATCTCATCATTTAACTGTCAAAGGGTAATCTCTACATTGTTTAGATTAGATGATTTGAGGATAGGGTGAAGGCTGGAAGGCAACAGCAGCTTATGACCAAATAGGGCTTGGAATAGGGACATCTTAATTATTCTGTGGTAGCTAACTCAATATTCCATCAAGGTGCTAGGGAGAAAATCATTCCAATGCACAGGATCAGAAGCGGCCAACTTTCTTAGAATGGAAATTAAGTTGCCATTAGCACGCTCCACCATGCCATTGGTGGCGGGGTGATATGGTATCGTAAAAGGTGCTTTATACCCAGCAGAGAAGTTAATTCCTGAACTAAAGAGGAGATAAAATTCGTGCCATTGTCTGATAAGATTACCCATGGGCACCCATGACGGGAGAATACTTGTTGATATAAGAAAGAGGTGGTAGCTTTGGCAGTAGCATGAAGAACTGAAGTGGCCTCAACCCACTTTGTTAGGTGATTGATGGCAAGGATAATATAGTGATGGCCATAGACAGCCACAGGCAATGGCCCTATGACATTGATGCTAACAGTATCAAAAGGGGCCCCTGGGGCTACAAGCTCAAATTGAAGTGTGGATTGGACTTATATGAGAGCGGCAGGTTAAGCAAGTTTCCAAAACATCATGAATTGTCTTGGCTATATTCACCCAGTAGCATTTGGTTTTTAGACACTCAAGGGTTTTCATATAGCCTCATTCCCAAGGGTTTTATAGGCCTCAATGATAGCTTCATTATGGAGCAAAGGGCGGAGATAGGCAGAAGAGAGGTGCCAACCTGTTTTACTAAAGCTCCATCAACAACTATAGTGTTAGCAGTCATATTCTTAAATTGGGCTTGAACGTTTGGAGATTCTTGAGGCCATAACCCATGGTGATGGAGAAGCTCATAAAGTCAATCCTCTTCTGGAATAGTTACATGTAAAATTGTGAAACGTGATAATTCATCTAAATTTTGATGAATGGCGCCAGCTCGGTGAAATATAGAAAAATCATAATTTTGGAGCCTTAGGGCCCAGAGAGCTAACCTCCCATCAGGATCTTTAATTTGGCAAAGCCAATGGAGGGAGGAATGATTGGTATAAATTGTAAAATGTTTACCATAAAAATAGAGGTGGAAGTGTTTTATAGCAAGTAAAATCTCCAGGCACTCACATTAAGTTACTAAGTGATTCCACTATGCTTTGGTAACGTCTCGCTAAATTAAAAGCAACTGGATGTCCAACTTGGTATATGTCTAACTGAGAAAAGATAGTGCCCACAGCTGTGTAACAGGCATCAGTTTAGAGAACAAAAAGTTGCTCAAAGTTAAGATGTTTTAAGACGAGGGCTGATAATAAGGCGGTGTGTAGAGAATTGAAAAGACTGTTGCTGTTCAGGGCCCAAAAGAAGTTCACGTTTTTGATTAGGAGTTCAACTAAGGGCTCAGCAAGGTCAGAGAAGTGAGAGATAAAGTGGCGATAATAGCCCACCATTCCCAGAAATACTTGGATGTCTTGTAAATTTTTTAAAGTGGGCATGCGTTTGATGGCAGAGACCTTATCTGTGATGGGGAGGATACCATGCCGCGTCACCTTGTGCCCTAAAAATTACATTTCTCATTCAAAAAAGTTACATTTAGAGGGTTTCAGTTTCAGGGAGGCCTCATGTAGCCACTGGAATACCTGTAGAAAATGATTGATATGATCATTAAATGTTTAGTATAAGATGGTGACATCATCAAGGTAGACTAACACACACATGAGTTTAAGGTCCCTAAACAACTGGTCCATAGCACGTTGGAAGGTAGCAGGGGCGTTGCATAACCCCTGCGGCATGTGCGTGGGTTAAAACAGCCCCTCATGAGAGACAAGGGCACACTTGGCATTATCCTTAGCAGGAAGATCAATATGCCAGTAGTTGCTGGCTAGGTCCATTGCAGAAAAATATTGTGAGCCAGATAAGGATCGCAAAGAGTCACTAATGCAGGGTAAAGGGTATCTGTCCTTATGAGTAAAAGAATTCAACCATTGATAGTCCATAACAACATGGTGATCCTCACCCTTTTTCTTAATCAATAGGAGAGGGGAATACCAGGGACTATACTAGGGTTGATGGATGCCAGCATTGAGCAATTATTTTAATTCGAGGTAACCTGGGCTTCTTCAGTTTTGATTTTTGATAAGGTTGGGAGCGGAAAGCAGAAGAATCTCCAGTATCAACATGGTGTTTTACACCTTGCATATGGCCATAATATGGGGGCCAGATGAGAAAATATCTGAAAACTCATCAATAAAAGCTTCCATAGCCGCTTTTTGCTAAGCTGACAAATCAGAACCAATCTTCATGGGCGCTGCAGCAACAACAGGGGGATCCTCTAAACCAAAGTCATGAAGGGTCCCAACTCCATGAACCACCATCAACTGGTCATAAGGCACGAGGCAAACATAAGCAATTTGTTGATTCATCTCAATAACTTTAAGGGACCAAGAGAGATCGTCTAAGTGAATAGTGACAGTGCCTTGGTGGGCTGGATCTAAAACCCTGGAAAGGGGAGAGCTTTGAATACAGATGGTTTAGGTAAACTAGAAGTCTTAAGCAAGTGATCAGGAAGGGGATTAACTCAATTCCAGTGTCCACCAGGATTGGGGCCTGTGGAGGTATGGTAATGACGTGGGGAGAATGTAGGGGCATCCCCTCCTCAGCCTCAACCATGGGAGGGGGAAACTTAACTTTGGACCCCAACACACAATATTCTAGACGCTTTATTGAGGCAGGGAATTCAAGCAGGCACATCCTCAATTTCCGCTTCCTTTTTTCCTTAAGAGTAGAATTTAAAAGTAATGGAACGTGGTATCCTAATATAGAAATAAAGTTATCCTTGAAGTTAATAATAGCAGCATGTTCCATAAGGAGCCCAGTGCCTAATAGAAGGACGTGGCTATTATTATCAAGGGCTACAGCAGGGACAGAGAGCTGTAGATCACCTAGCTTTAGGGGCAAGTGAAAGTAAGCACCTATAGCTCAAGCATATATGGTACTGGCTGTCCTGTATACTAATGATTGATTAAGATCAGGCTGAATCTTAATTTTTTAAATTAGTTGTAGGTAGATAATATTAGTAGGGGAACCAGAGTTAACAATAGTGAGACCTTCACTTTGTGGACTACTGCTTCAATATGGGTCACCGTCATTCCCCACTGAGTTGGGATAGAATATATAGCTGTAGGGGCAAGCTTAGAAAGAGTATAAGAGGAAATATCTCTAGGTTTATTATCATCTGAAAGCTCAATAGGAGTTTCCTCTTCAGGAGCACTAGGGCCAACAAGGTCAGCAGAAATGGTATGAACCAATTGGTTTAGAGGTGCAGTGAAGTCATCAGCATAGGGAGCCTCTTGCCCTATGCTAACCCCTCTTTTGCTTTTTCATTGGAAATTTTTGTCCAACAGTGCTGAATGGAATGGTTGCGACGGCCACAATAGGTGCAGTTAGGTCAAGCACGACTCTTTCCAGACTCATTGTTGTTCACCACATGAATTTGAGGATGGAAGGCTGAAGTGGAAGCAGGAGTGGCAGTAACACAGAGGCGGGAATTTCAAGGAGGCCTCCTTGATATCTAAGATAGAAGTAAATTTTCGTTTCACTGAATTCATGTGGAGATGGAGCTGCAGGTTGAACTCTATAATGGACAGGTGTAAAAATTTACTTAAGTGGTTATTATCAGCAACAACCCTAGTAACCTTTTTACTTCACAGGTTTGGTTTCCTCGTGTACTTCATTGCATTGTATAATATATTAGATTATTGTTTGATAATCATATGATGACTATTATCCATAGTTAAAAATTAATTCTTATATCTCAGCCCAACGCTCGGCCAGTATTCCAGATTAAATACTTGTGATGACATAATTTGTAGGGATTCGTTCCATTGTCCTGTCCAACCTATTCTTCACTGAGATTCCCTGGCGACAGTCTCTTTGGTCCAACACACATTCAGCAGCAATCCCTGATTGTGTCTCCTTCTCTAGATCTCCGCTCAGGTCTTTACTCTTTTCTTTAAGAGTCTACCAATCATCAAACACAGCAAAAATATCCTTGAGAAGAATAGCACAATGAAAGCTGATAATAGTTTACTTCTTAAACTATATCCTGGATGAATAACTTAGAACTATCAATATGATCTTTTAATTACTCCTCATTTTTATTATAGTGAGTCCTAGGAAATTTATAGTAGGGATTTGGTCGTCTAACCCTTGGTTGACACCTCTTTGATGAAACGGCAGCTGTTGCTGTTAAATCACCCATCCTTGTCTTGTCAGCAATGGTCTTCCCCATCCTGGCTAGGTTCTGTCGATGGACATCCTCAAGACCTAAATGGAAAGAAACACAAACGTGTCCCTAACGATTTCCTCTCAATCCAAGAAAACCAACCATATTTGGCTAGCGAACTGCTTAGGTAATGGGACTTATTACCCATTAAGGCAGGTCATGCACCAATTAATCAATTTGCTAGTTTCAGGCAGCATCACTCACCTCATAACTTTGCTATTCATTCCAAATCAGTCAGTGATGAAATCAGACCAATCCCAATCGGTACACCTGATAGTTAGTCACTATCAGATGCCCCTATTTCGTCAGCAACTCTACCCAATGAGATCTTAAGTATTTGTACAGATTGATCCCCGATGGATACAACAAGGCAAACATCCCAAAAATCCCCCAAACATAGTTACTCCAAAACTTAGGCCAACCAATTTCTAATTCACTTCGCCTTAGGAATTTTCCCTAGAGATTCCTGGTAATCTAGCAGACTGGGTATATTGGCAAAATCCCAACACATCCCCTCTTTTGCCTAGATTTCCAGCGAGAAAAGTACTGGGGCATGAGAACACTGCTTCGGACACTTTAGTCAAATACTTCATTGGTTCAAGTGGAGTACACTTGTCATTACTAAACGCTGCTCAGGATGACCTTCGGCATATGACGCTCTTCCTCTTCCTCCTTGCTACCGCCTTCTCAGAGCGTGGTCCCCAAAAACTAATGTCTTGCCAGGCTGATCGTTTTACTCATGATGATATTAGTCCTGGGATCTGGTTTTCCCCCTGTCAGGGGGTGTATGACCCACTGTCATATTTAGGATTCTTGGTTCGGCGTCCTTGATTTCCTAATTTTTTTTCCTCATCCTATTCAGGAGACTCTTGCCATCGATGTTCAATTTATGGCCCAATTAAGAATACTTATTTTTACTCGCCCTTGTTATTTCTCTCATAACTTCTTGACTCAAGTCATTCCTAATTCTTCTCTTGGAGAGCTTATCCCAATAATTTTGAGATTAATTTCTCCAAAATTGGAGCTTAATGGATTGTAGGGTGCATAATGTCAACATCCATATAAGTCCAACATCCCCCCTCTCATCCAGCTCATATGTCAAATTCCAAATCACAATACCAGCACTTCTGAATAGTTTGTCTGATCAAGACCTCCGGCTCTTCAGCAGATGATTTGGGATGCTTGGCAGAACCTCTTCTATGGTCCTTCCAGGACTCATATGCCTAGTCTTGCACCAGCAGCTAGTCCTTCCATCAAACTAATGGAAACGGTAACTAATCCATCCAAAACCAGGCTTGCAATCATTTTGAATGACTCTCAGCCGATTCTTCCTCTGCCATCAATTCCAGAGTCAGATTTCAAAACTCTCCTGGATTTGGCTCCTTTTGATGATTCACCATTCATTGTCATAGATGCTCCAGAGATTATGCTGTTTGCTCTTGATCGCTCATTTCTTGACAGGTCAGACCTTCTTCCTAAGTTCCTCTTCTGAATTGGACAATATTACAAACCTGCTGTTCTGGCTACTGAGCTCACCATCAGTAACAGTATTCACTTTGAGCTCCCCTACGCTGAACTCTGGGCCCAAGTTACCAAGGCTTTGTCCCTAGCGCTGAATTCCTCTGATCTTGATAACTTTCTGGATTGGGATATAGCTGCTTATGCTCTTTGCTTTGCTGGCCAAGTTCTTTAGAGTTGGTCCACAAAGCTTCCAGCCTCGCCCATGTTTCAACATTCATTCAGCTTCAGCTTCTGAGAAGCCCATAGTCGTCACTTGCAGGATGCCACTCATTCCCTACATGACAATCTCTTTGCCGGCACTTACCATCAGTATCTTCCACTGATGGCGTTGATAGGGGCATGATTCAACAACCCCCATCAAGCATCCCTTGTTTGTTGCCACCCATATGTCCGGTGTCCTTGATGAAGCCTGTTGTCAGGCGCTCATGACTAATCTTCTGGCTTTGGTACCATATCAGGATTACTTGAGGTTATTCACTTATTGTCTCTTCTTATACTGTTGCTTTCCTCCCCACTCCAGGGCTTTGCGATTGGCTTCATCTGACATCTTAATTTCCCTTCCCATAGTCGCTTTCTTGTAGGGTTCTGAATCCGCTCAAAGAGCGTGGTTTCATGTAGGTCTAGCCCTTGCTAGCGTCCAATATCACATTTCTTTTAATGGGCTGTTCATTCCTACCACAATCCATCCTCCCTCCCCCAAGAGGTGACATAGGTGGAATCATCCTCATATCAAAGACAATTAAAAATTATAATCTATATCAGTTTTTTCCCTGTGCAATTTAAACTCTTTTTTTAATATCTTTAATTATTTTTTATTTTTATTCTTCTTTTTTCTATGGGACTTGACCTCGTTTTGGTTCACCGGTCTATCTTATATTTTTCCCCAAACTGGGTCCTGGGTACTTAACCCTGCCAGTTTTCTATGGTTTAGAGGTCCTTTCTTGTACTCAATCATCTAGATTGGTTCAGAGGTCCTTTTTTGGACTTGACCTAATCATCAGGACATGACCTACTTAATGGTTCATTGGTCCTTCAAGAACTCTTTTATTTTTTTCATCAATCCATCGCTTCAGATAATTAGTATGGACTCGATTCATAACTCTTCCATCTAAGAGATTCTTCATGGGGTAGGCATCAGTCACCATCTTGGTGATCACTTCAAATGGACCCAACCACAACGCATCTAGTTTGTTTCTTCTTCCAAAACCATGTGTATCGTAATAGGCTACTCTTTCCCATATTTGATATTCTGCTAAGGCCAGTCAGTTCTTATCATTCGTTGATTTCACTCATATCCTTTTCTTCAAATTGGTATCAAATGCTTGCAATTGCATATCAATCAGGATATTTGTCAGTCAGTTCAAGTACTGTTTGGCACTCATTCCCGATGTAGGTTCCACCACTGAGTATAAAATTGGTAGCAACGCGGCCTTTCTCCCATACAAGAGCTCAAATGGAATCTTTCCCAAAGCTATATGATGACTAATATTGTAATCGAAAGTCACTGAACTCAGGTATGTTCCCCACATAGAAGTCCTTCCTGCGACTAGCTTCCTCAGCGTTGTGGCCAGCATTCCATTCATCCATTCTACCAGTCTATTCATCTCTGGTCGGTAATGTACTGACATGACTCCTCTGATCCTCATTATCTCATTCAATGTTGGGATCACATGAGATGTGAAGTTCATCCCATTATTGCTAAGTAGGACCTGCGGACATCCATGCTGGTATACTACTTGATCCAGGATGAACCTCGCAGTGCTGATAGCGTCTACTTTTGTTAGGGCCTTTGTCTTAACCCATCTTATCAGAAGGTCGATGGCAACTATAATGTACTTGACTCCCCCTGTTCTCATCATCAGCGGTCCCATCACATTGATGGACACTGTGTGCCAGGCAAATCCAGGGCAGACCAGTCAGTATCCAGTTGTATTTTTATGTGGTTTGTGCAGCTGGCACTCCATGCAACAAGTTATATAATCTGCAACTTCATAGTTGATGGATTCCCAGTAGTACTGGTGAATGTGATTAGTTGTTTTCCTCAGGCCTCCATGCCCAACAACCTTGTGAGCTGCTTGCACTATAGCTGCTCTTTCCAATGGCTTTGGGAATAATAACCGCTTCCCATTGATTGTCTTAAATACTTGTCCATCCATAGTCTCAGTGTTTTCCATTACTTTCTGGAAGTGCACCTTGGATTTCTTGGGGCTTGTCCCCAATTTTTCCATCGACCATTCTTTGGAATAGCTCATCCGCCTGCAGGTATACCATCTGGACCATTGGTAACCGCAATAAGCCATCTGCATTCTGGTGAGAAGCCCCCACTCAGTGGACAATCTTTTAATCATAAGCTTGGAGCTTAAGTGCCCATCGGGACAGTCATCCTTCTGGCTCTCTCAGATTGTGAATCTAACGCAACAAAGAGTGGTCTGTCACCATCTTAAAGTGCATTCCATAGATTTACACCCAAAACTTCCTACATGCATAAATGACTGCAAGGCATTCACACTCAGTCACAGTGTAGTTCCTCTCAGCGGCTGAGAGTGTCTGGCTCACATACACCAGCAGATGATCATCCCCAAGTTTGTCTACTTGGCTTAGTATGGCACCAATCGCTGTTAATGAAGCATTGGTTTAAATAATAAACTCCTGATCAAAATTTGGATATTTCAGAATTGGAGAATCTAGTAAATACCGGCGTAGCTCATTGAAGGAGTCCTGGGATGCTTCATTCCACACGAATCCTTTTTTTGGATCCTTCAATAAATGGAATAAAGACTTGGCTATATGGGCGAAGTCCTGAATAAATATTCTATAGTATCCAACCATCCCAAAAAACACTTGGATGTATTGGACACTCTTCAGCACAGCCATCCATTCTATGACTTCTATCTTCTGGGCTTGTGGCTGTAATCCACTGGAGTTGATTACAAATCCCAGATATTATAACTCTTTCTTAAATAAGTGGCACTTCCTTAGCTTAATCTTCAGGTTAGCCACAGACAGTTTCATAAATATTTCTTACAAGTGGTGTAGGTGATCAGTAAACGTCTTACTGAACACGTTTATATCATCCAGGTATACCAGGATGCATGACAACTACAAGTTGCTCAATATCGCATCCATGGCCCTCTGAAACGTTACAGGTGCATTACATAGACCCTGGGGCATCCTCGTTGGTTGGTATAGCCCCTGAACGGTAATGATCACGCATTTTTCCTGGTCTTCCTTTGGCAAGTCAATCTGCCAATATTCCGAGATCAGATCCATTGTGGAGAAATACTTTGCTTCTCCTAAACAATCTAGTGCATTGTCAATCCTCGGTAGGGGATACAAATACTTCTTCATAATTTTATTCAGCTTCCAGTAGTCAATCACCATCAAGTTGGAGCCATCTTTTTCTTCACAATAAGAGTTGGACTCACCCAGGAACTTGATGATGGAACTAGAAGCCCATGCTTCACTAGTTTGTTGACTTCATCTTCCACTACTGCTTCAGCATCTTTTAATTGTAAGATTGGTCTCATCCTAATCAGCAAATTTTCCCCAGTGTTGACCTTGTGGATCACATCTTGTGTGCATCCCAAATCATGGTAGTCCTGGATGACACTTCCCAATACTTTTCAATTAGTTTGAGCACTTCCTCTTGCTGGCCTTCTGACAGATCAGCGAGTTGCTCTCAATCAGCCAATAGGTGATACTTTTGGTTACCCTGGCCAGTAATCACATCTCATCAAGAGTTTAAAAATTGTAGAATCTCCTCAATTCATCCGTCATGATTAGATAAACAAACACAATAATCTGATTCCTCTTGATCTTCATCGGTTTTTCACTTAAATTCGCCAGTAGTCATTTAATTTCTCCATGGCCCAGCATTATTATCCCAGGAGCCACCCAAGGCTCCACTCGGACTTCTTCCAGGGGCTTCTTAGGTCTGAAACTCATAAACCATAAAAGTCATTATTTTTATCGTTTATATATTTTATATATTTTTATTTTTCTTTTGCAATGGGACTTGCAACCTACAAAAAGGTTCAAAGGTCCTTCTTCTCCCTTCATCCAAACTGGGTCCTAGGTACTTAAAACTACCAGTTATCATGGTTCAAAATCTTATCCTCTTTAGATTTAAACAACCATTTGGTTCTAAGGTCCTCTTCTAAGACTTAACAAAATCTCATGACATAACCATTTAATGTTTCAGAGTTCCTCTGGGAACATTGCAACTATCTTCTCTTATACTCAATACTCCTAAATATTTTTGACCTTTCTCACTATATGAATATTAGCGCTGTCTCTTCATGTATAGGCTATACTTGCTGACTTTTGGTAATTCTCTTGAATATTAGGCCTTTAATACCGACTGGTTATTCGTCCAACAGGTCCTAATTTCATCTCTTATTTTGGCAACTGATGCTTTGGATCCTCGTATCTCATTAGCCAACAGTTTCAACCGATTGTTCAGTTCATTCTTCTCCTGAAAACGAATTTTCAGCCTTCATGGCTATCATTAATTACACAGGTCGTTCTGGCCTCGTTAGCTTCATCCAATTTAACCTGAATTGATGAACTCGTCTCCAGTAAATTCTGATCATTGGTTGAGTGTTATTGTTTCAAAATGATTTTCTCTACTATCTTGGTTCAAAAGTTTCCTATTTTGCCTTCATATTCCATTGGTATGGTGATCTAATTCTCCAGATTGATTGCTTCCTATTTCATCCAATGCCACATCTAAACACTCACTCCTCAGGACTATATCCAGTGGACCCAATTTCAACCTGAGTTGGTCCTGCTGGTACTCTTCATGTCAAGTAGATGTCCGGTGGAACTGGTTTCCTTGCAGCTCTAGATAGTATTATATCTAGGCTGCAAGTCCTTTTCCCTGGTAATGAGTATCTTCCGTTTGCTTCACGTGGAGCTCCACTTCTGAGCTGGGTGAACGCACTTGAACGTGATATACTTCACATTCTATTTCCATAAATGTTACTTTCCCTAGTAACTTATTTCCAGAACTAGAAACATCTTCATAGGACATCATGTTCTAAGTTCTTCTACTCAACTAACCCCTGTAGTGAGCACCAACTTTAAAAATTTACTTGAGTGGTTATTATCAGCAACAACCCTAGTAACCTTTTTACTTCACAGGTTTGGACTCCTCGTGCACTTCATTGCATTGTATAATATAATAGATTATTGTTTGATAATAATATGATGACTATTATCCATAGTTAAGTATGAATTCTTATATCTCAGCCCAACGCTCGGCCAGTATTCCAGATTGAATACTTGTGATGACATAATTTGTAGGGATAATTTCCCTTGTCCTGTCCAACCTAATCTTCACTGAGATTCCCTGGTGACAGTCTCTTTGGTCCAACACACATTCAGCAGCAATCCCCGATTATGTCTCCTTTTTCTATAAATCCCCGCTCAGATCTTTACTCATTTCTCTAAGAGTCTTCCAATTATCACACACAGCATTAATATCCTTGAGAAGAATAGCACAATGGAAGCTGATGATAGTTTACTTCTTAAACTATATCCTGGATGAATAACTTAGAACTATCAATATGATCTTGTAATTACTCCTCTTTTTTAAAATAGTGATTCTTGGGAATTTATAGTTGGGATTTGGTCGTCTAACCTCAGTTGACACATCTTTGATGAAATGGCAGCCGTTGCCATTGAATCACCCAACTTCATTTTGGCAGCAATAGTCTTCCCCATCCTAGCTAGGATTCCATCATTGGACATCCTCAAGACTTATATGAAAAGAGTCAGAAAATGTCCCTAACGTTTTCCTCTCAATCCAAGCAAACCAACCTTATTTGGCTAGCGACCTGCTTAAGTGATAAGACTTGTTACCCATTAATGCAGAACACACCAACCAATTGATTTGCTAGTTACAGACAGCATCACTCGCCTCACAACTTTGCTATTCATTCCCAATCAGTTGGTGATGAAACCTGACCAATCCCAATTGGTACACCTGATAATTAATCACTATCAGATGCCCCTATTTCGTCAACAACTCCACCTGATGAGATCTTGAGTATTTGTCCCGATGAATCCTCAATGGATACAACCAGGTGAGTATCCCAAAATCCCCTGAACATAGTTACTCCAAAACTTGGACCAACTGATTTTCAATTCACTTAGCCTTAGGGAATTTTCCTCTAGCGATTCCTAGTAATCTATCAGGCTGGGAATATGGTCAAAAATCTCAACAATAGTTTGGCAACAACTGCATCATCAAGTGTAAGGCGGTTATTGGTCACCAACGCTTGAGCTTCAGCATAGAACCAAGCACAAACTTTGTGGGGGATTTACCACATCTTAACTTAATGCTCATAAAAGCCTGTTTCTATTTGTCAAAGTGAGATTACTACCAAATTCTTTAATAAGCGCGGCCTTAACCTTGGACCAAGTATCGCATAGCATTAGATGGGTGTTAAATTTAAGAATTTCTTGATTATTCTTGGCTGATAACCCTTAAATTAATTAACTGCTCAGGTTTGGTGTTTTTTAATTCTCTGTGTTGTCTGATAGTAATATGTATTCATTTTTAATAGTATGGAGACTATTATCTTTAATTGAATAAAGTACTAGTATTGGGTCCAATGCTTGACCAGTATTTCCTCTTGAAATACTTAAGCAGCCCTCAATAGGAATTCGTTCCCTTATACCGCCTAACTCAATCCATGCTCAGATCCTCATTTATGGCTTCTCTGGTGACAAACAGTAGGCTGAAATCCCAAATTTAGCTTAGCTTAGCTTCTCTGGATCCACGCTCAGATTATTACTCTTTATCCTAAAGAGTCTCCAATTAAAGCACACAGCAATAATTTCCTTGAGAAAGAATAGGATGGTAAAGTGTCCTGTAAAGTGTATGTTCTTGAACCTTTATCTCTTCTCTCATAAGATATATGAAGGGATATAAATATTAATGAACAGGCTTAGTAGCCAAGTGGTAAAACAGTTAGCTTTCACTTCTGAAAACCAGGATTCGAATCTCCTTAGGGATGCATGTAATTCTTTGGTAAATATTACTGATACAATTTACAATGACAGAATGGTCTGATCTAAGGGATAAAGAAGTGCTAATGTTGAACAACGGTTAGCCGCCAATTTTCTTTATAATTGATTTTCATCTCAATAAGGTAACCTCTTACATCTCAGTGATTTCTCCCTCACTTCATGGACTAGAGACATAAGCCTATGTCTTTCATGGCTTCCTGCCATACAAGGATCTCAGTCCACCTGGCCGATTAGTTCCTTAGCACCTGTATCAACTCCAGGATGGGTGACACTAAACTGGTAGTCGATCTAATCTTTATCTCTTCCTAAATGTGTGTTTTTATAAAGTAAATTCCTAGGGGAAATTATAGTGGTAATTCAGCGCTTAAACCTCAGTTGGAACATCATTAAAAAACGGCAGCCGTTGCCATTAGATTACCCATTGTCATCTCATCAGTGATGGTCTTCCCCATCTTGGCTAGGATTCTGTCATTGGACATCCTTAAGACTAAAATGGAAAGAGTCAGATGAATGTGTCCCTAACGTTTTCCTCTCAATCCCAGCAGACCAACCATATTTGGCAAGCAACCTGCTTGGGTGATGGGACTTGTTACCCATTAAGGCAGGTTTCAACCAACCAATTGATTCACTAGTTGCATGAAGCATCACTCGCCTCACAACTTGATCCTTAAATTCTCAATCTTTTGGTGATGAAACTAATCAATCCCAATTAGTATACCTGATAGTTAATTTTCAATCAACTATCAGATGCCCCCATTTTATCAGCAATTCTACCTGACAAAATCTTAAACATTCACCTGGATCAGTCCTCAGTGGATCTAACCCAGAAGAATTACCTAAAATCCCCCAAACATTGTTACCCCAAAATTAGGGCCAACTGATATCCAATTTACTTCACTATAGGGAATTATCCACTAGCGATCCCTGGTAATTTATTCAGCTGGGAATATGGTAAAAATCCCAACACATCCCCCTCTTACCTAGATTTCCATTGAGAAAAGGTTTGGGATAGGAAAACATTGCTTCAGACACTTAGTTGATACTTCTTTTGTTCAAGTGGAGTATGGTCAATCAGTACTCAACGCTTCTCTGGATGACCTTCGGCATGCAGCTCTCTTCCTCTTCCTCCTTGCTACTGCCTACTCAGAGCACAGTTCCCATGACCTTCTGTTATGCTGGGCTGATTGATTTACTCATGATATTAATCTCAGGACCAGTTTCCCCCCATCAGGGCATATGCCCCACTGTCATATTCAGGATTCTTGATCTGGCATCTGCAATTTCCTGATATTCTCCTCATCTTTAACAGGAGATTTTTGTCATTAATATTCATTTCATGGCGCAATTAAGAATGCTCACTTATATTTACCCTTGTTATTTTCTCATAATAATCTCTTGACTCATATCATTCTTAATTCTTCTCTAGAGAGCTTATCCCAAAAACTCAAGATTAATTTCTCCGAAATTAGAGCTTAATTGATTTCAGAGTACATAATGTTGACTATCGTATAAGTCCAACATCCCCTCTCTCATCCAGCTCATATGTCAAATTCAGAGTTTTTGTACCAATAACTGCTTAATAGCATGTCTGATAAAGACCTTCAGCCCTTCCAGATACTGAGTCAATCTGCATGTTGGAACTTCATATATGGTCCTTCCAGGACTCATAGTACCAGCCAAATGCCTGTGGCCAATCCTTATATGGAATTACCAGAAATGCTAACCAACCCTGACAAAACCAGGTTAGTGATTGTCTCAAACAACTCAAAACCACTCCTTCCTCTGTTGTTGATTCCCAAGTTAGATTTTGAAAACTTTCCTGGATTTGGCTCCATTCACAGATTCTCCTACCTTCATCATTGAACCTCCTGAAGCAATGTCCTCCGCTCTTTTTTTTTAGTACTAGATGGTTATGTCCTCCGCTCTTGATTGTTTGTTCCTTGCTGGAACAGACTCGCTTCCAGAGTTCCTTTTTCAAATGGGCCAGTATTGCAAGCCAGCTGTTTTGGCCACCAAACTAGTTATCAGAAACAGTAAACATTTTTAAATCCCCTATGCAGAATTGAGGGCTCAAGTAACCAAAGCTTTGTCCATAGCTCTGAACTCCTCTGATCTTGAACACATCCTATATTGAGACGTTGCAGCCTATGCTCATCACTTTGCTGGCCAAGTTCTTTAAAGTTGGTCCACAAAGCTTCCTTCCTCTCCTGGATTTCATCGCTCATTCTTCTTTCACTTCCAAGAAGCTCATAGTCATTGTTTGCAGGATGCCATTAGCTCCCTGCAAAACTATCTCGTTTCTGGTGCATCCCATTGGTATCTTACACTGATGGCTTTAGTACATTGCATGATTTGGCAACCCCCACCTGTTATCCCTTTCTCAATACCAGCCCATATGTCCAATGTTCTTGACAAAGCCTGTCTGCAAGCACTCAGGACAATCTTCCGGCTCCATAGCCATATTGGGATTACTCAGGGTTATTTGCCAACTGCCTCTTTCTGTTCTGTTTCTTCCCTCTCCAATATGGGGTATCACAATTAGCATGTTCTGACATTTCCACCTCTTTTCCCCTAATCACTTTCTCACGGGGATCATTTTCCGCTCAACTTTCTTGATTTTGAGTAGATCTAGCCCTCACTAGCGTCCAATCTCACATAGATTTTGATGGGTTGTTTACTCCTATTGCAATTCATCCTCCCTCCTCCAAGAGGCGACATTGGCGGAATCATCCCAAAGTCAAGAATAACCTAATAATATAATAAAAATTATAAAATATATCTTTTTATATGCGTTTTTACTATTTTTACATATATTTTTTCAACCTTTCATTTTTTATTTCTTCTATGGGACTTGACCTTTTCTTAGTTCAGTGGTCCATCTTTTTTATTTTATTCATCCATACTGGTTCCTAGGTATACTTAGACCTGCCCAGTTTTCTATGGTTCAGAGGACTTACCCTCTAAGGTTAAACCATCTAGTTTGGTTCAGCATTCCTTTTTCAGACTTACCAGATCATTAGGAAATATTTAACTTAATGGTTCAGCGGTCCTTTGAGAACTCTTTTTTCATTATTTTTTTCATCGATCCATTGCTTTATATACTTAGCATGGAATCAATTTACTATTTTTTAATCCAAGAGTTTCCTGATGGAGTAGGCATCCATTGCCATCTTGGCGATAATCTTGAACAGACCTGACCACAATGCATCTAACTTGTTTTTCTCCCAAAACCATGTGTATCACAATAGGCAACTCTTTCGCCTATTCAGTATTCTGATAAGGCTGGTCAGTTCTTATCATCCATCATTTTCACTTAAATTCTTTTCTTTAAAGTCGTATCAAATGCTTGCAATTGCATTTCAATTGGGACATTTGTCAATTAGTTTGGGTACTGCTCAACACTCATCCCCTGATGTTGGTTCCACCACCAAATATAAAATTGGTGGCAGTGCGGCCTTCCTTCCATATAACAACTCAAATGGCATTTTTCCTATCACCATATGATGACTTATATTGTAGGCAAACATCACCGTACTAAGGTACATTCCTCACGCAGAAGTTCTTTCTGAGACCATCTTCCTCAGCATTGTGTCCAGCATCACATTGACTCGTTCTACCTTTCCATTTGTCTCTGGATGGTAGGGTACAGACATGACTCCTCGACTCCCCATTATTTCATTTATTCATGAAATCACATGAGATCTGAAATTCATTCCATTGTCGCTCAGCAGGACCTGCAGCCATCCATGTCAGTATACTACTTGATCTAGGATAAAATTTTCAGTGCTTGTAGCATCTACTTTTACCAGGGCCAACATCTTGACCCATCTCATAAGATGGTCAATTGCAACTATGATATACTTGACTCCCCCTGTGCTCATTATCAGTGGTCCCATCACATTTATGGATACTGTATGCCAAGCAAATCCAGGGCAGGCCAGTCATTGTCCAATTATATACCTATGCGGCTTGTGCAACTAGCACTCCACACAGAAAGCCAGGTAGTTCACAACATCATAGTTTATAGACTCCCAGTGTAATACTGATGAATATGATTGGTCACTTTTCTCATGACTCCATGCCCAACAACCTTATGAGTGGCTTAAACAATAGCACTCATTCCGATTGCTTTGGATATAGTAATTGCTTTCCATTGATCAACTTGCAAAACTTTTGCATCCATGGTCTTGGTGTTTTCCATCACTTTTTGAAGCGCACCTTAGATTTCATGGGCTCATTTTCAATTTCTCCATTGACAATTCTCTGGTATAATTCATCAGCTTGCTGGTATAACACCTAGGCCATTGGTAACCGCAATAACCCATCTGCATTCTGATGAGAAGCTTCAGCTTGGTGGTTAATCTCATAATCGTAAGCCTGTATCTTTAGTGCCCATCAGGCCAGTTTCCTTCTGGTTCTTATAATTTGTGTAGCCAATGCAACGAGGAGTGGTCCATCACCACTTTGAAGTGAATTCCATGGATATACACCTAAACTGTTTACAGGTGTAAATGACTGCAAGTCATTCATGCTCAATCATGGTGTAATTTCTCTCAGCGGCTGAGAGTATCCAGCTCACATACGCTACCAGATGCTTGTCCTTAAGCTCATCTACTTGGCTCAGTATGGCGCCAATCGCCATTAATGAAACATTGGTTTGGACTATAAGAGCTCTATTGAATTTGGATATTTACATATTGGATAAACTATTAAAACACTGGCATAAAGATCAAAAGAACTCTGGGTCTCTTCATTCCAAACGAATTCTTTTTTGGACCCTTCAGCAAATGAAAGAGGGGCTAAGCAATTCTTGCAAAGTCCTGAATGAATCTTATATAGTATCCAACCATTCCAATGAACACTTGAATATCTTGTGCACTCTTTGGTACAGCCATTTGCTCTATGGCTTTGATCTTCTGGGCTTGCGGCTGCAGTTCACTAGAGTTGATTACAAATCCCAGATATTCTAACTCTTTCATAAAGAAGTGGCATTTCCTTGGAAAACTCTTCAGGTTGGTCGCAGATAGTCACTTAAACACTTCCTTAAGTGGTTTAAATGGTCAGTAAATGTCCTACTGAACACATTTATATTGTCCAAGTACACCAGGATGCATGACAACTTGAGGTTAATTAGTATGGCGTCCATGGCCCTCTGGAACGTTGCAGGCGCATTGCATAGACCCTGGGGCATCCTCATTGGTTGATGAAGCCCCTTCACGGTATTAATTGCACATTTCTCCTGATCTTCTCCTGACGAATCAATTTGCCAATATTTTAATATTAGATCCATTGAAAATAAATTTTTTGCTTCTCTCAATTGATCCAGTGCATCATCATTTGTGATATTGGATATGAATCTTTCTTTATAATTTTTCAACTTCTGATAATAAATCACCACCCAATTAGAGCCATCCTTCTTCTTTATGATAATGATAATACTTGCTCAGGGACTCAACGGCGGAACTAGATGCCCGTTCTTCACAACTTTGCTGTTTTTTCCTCTGCTACTGCTTCAGCTGCCTTCAACTATTATATTGGTTTCATTATGATTTGCAAATTTTCCCCAAAATCAATATTGTGGATTACATCTATTGTGCATACCAAATCGTTTTGTCCTGGGCAAATACTTCCAGATATCTATCAAATAACTCAAGAACCTCCTCTTGCTGTCTGTCCATAAGATCAGCAAGTTGCCCTCAATTGACCAATAGATTGATACTCTCAGTTACCCTGTCCAGTAATCCCATTTCATTGAGGGTCCCAAAATTGTGGAGTTTCCTCAATTTATCCATTGGGATTAGATGAACAAATGCAACGATCTGATTCTTCTCAATCTTCATCAGTTTTCATTAAAATTTGCTAGGAGAACTTAAATTTCTCCATTGTCCAGCATAATTATTCCAGGAGCCACCCAAGGCTCTACTCTGATCTTCTTCCAGTTGCTTCCAACTTCCCCATACAGCAGCTCTGGTGTCTCCAATGTCAACCCTGTGTCAACTATTATCTTTGATCTCAGCAGTGTGGTTCTTGCACTCTTAATCCTAATCAGAATTCCCTAATTTTCTAGGATTTCCGTCAGCATTTCTTTGAGTTTTTGTGTTCCCATTAGGGCACCCAGTGCAGGCAACTTTGCGGGATGAAACCCAGGGTACTGCCCCAGCCACACTGGGGCTGCGCGAATCTAAGCACCACTGAAGTGGGCCTGACCGCAGATGAGGTGGCTCAAACCGCCCCTAAACAGACATATTCTTCACTGTTTGGTATACCATGTAGCAAAGGCTACCCAGCCAGTTCTGAGATATGCCTCCCATCCCCTACTTCGAGGAATGAGACCATACTGACCCCCAAGTTTGACTTACTTAAGTAATGAGGATTGCCATAGCTTTCTACAGCTTTTTCTAGCCATCGCTTGACTATGGCCAGGGAGCTTGTTGCCTGGATTCCTTCTGAAGGGAAGCATCGCTGGTTTCTGGCAAGCCATAGACCATACATCACCTCCTCCCATATCGTGCACCAGACCCTGAACCCCTCCTTGTCTGAAAGCAGACTTGGTGGGGCATATT
>JAKSZP010019188.1:0-30037 GCA_022478985.1 Massospora cicadina
AAATGAGATGAACAAAGTTTTCACTTTGTTCCATCTGGTGCGCGCGGTGTGCACTATTTTTTGCCCTTGGGAAGGGCAATTTTGATGCAGACTTTTGCTGCGGCCTCTGCTTCTTTGGCTGTTTCAAAACCAGTATTGATCCAGCCATGGCCCATGTTGTTGGTGGTGACATATACCACGCGGGGGAAAAGATAGGGCTTTGCCTTGCATGTTTTCTCCCACAGGGTCAGGGACTCATCCCCAAGGAAGAGTTGGAGCCCATGCTCCACCTTTGAAAGGGGTTGGTTACATTGGATATACATGTATTGATCTTGTTTTATAGTAAACACCATAAACCCAGATGGTGTCTAAGTTTGTGGTTTCTTGGAAGCTTGGGTTCCTGGTCCCCCTCCAGAGCGTTTCTTGCCCTTGGGTGCACCTTTTTGCGCACCTCTTGATGTGACGCTCGCCCAGGTTGTATTAGATTTATTATTAAAATCGCCCATCTCTCCTATGTGATTATCAAAAATTGCTGTTCAAATTGAATTATAGTAACTAAAGTGATTGTTATGGGAAAGAGTACAGGTTTCAAACATGTGCTGAACAAAACCTGCAATAGAGTTGAAGCATGGGTAACTCCTCTAGTATATTATATATAGGAAAAAATTTAGTATAAAATATGGCACTAACTTCAAAAAATATTATTGATGATTCATACTTTTCATTTATTATATACTTTTTAATGCCTTTTTTTGAAGGTGGTCTTTTATTTCTTAAATTTTTGAAGTCAGTTCTTTTTTCCCAACATTTTTTTGTAAAATTATAGATCTATAATATATTTGCCAAAGTTCACTCACTCACTCATCATTGTATCTCAACAATGACAAGGCCTAGAAAGATGAAACTTTACATAGATATTCACTAGATACTGTAGATGTGCAATAAGAATTTTTAAAACTTTTTAAGTAAAATAAAAAATTTTAAATGTAACAAATGTAATTTATATGTTTTATTAAAAATTGGTATATTGTTGCAGCTGAGAAGTTTGATATTTGGTTGATTCAATAGTTTAAATGGTTCTGGCAAGCAGTTGGTAGGTTTGGGTTGATTAATAAGTTTGATGATTTTAGTAAGTAGCTAGTGATTGGATAGTTCAACATTTTGACTGGTTTTGGTAATTTTTAAGTGGTTTTTGGAAGTTGTCTGGTTTAGAAAGTATAACAATTGGTTTTATCTAAGTGGGTTGGTTGGTGGATTCAGGTTGATTCAATGGGCTCAATGGTTTCAGGTAAGTGGTTGATGTTTTAGTTTTTTTGATATGTTGGTAGGTTTTGGCTGAGTGGTTGATAATTTTATATTGATTTGATATAATTTGATTTCTTAATTTTATTGATAACCATCTATCAATATAAAATTATTTTGGGAAAAAAAGAAACTCATTTAAAAAAGCTCTAAAAAGTATGAAATAATCAAGAATGTATGCCACCTCAATAAAATTCTTTTTTAGTTGGCGCCATATTTTAAACTGAATTGTAGAATTTTGCTCATAAATACAATCTATATCTTATGTCTGGATTAGGTTTAAATGCAAACTATAAACAACTTGGAATAAATAGTACTGAGTATATATAATTATAAATACCTATTATAAGTCAGTTAAAATATGGCACCAACTTCAAAAGGGTTTTATTGATTAGGCTTAATCTGTCAATTGTTTCATACTTTTCTAGAGCTTTTTTAAAGAAGGTTCTTTTTTCCCAAAAAAAACTTTTACCCCCAGCTCTTTTCCCCTCAAAAAATTAGTGCATTTTTAAAAGTGTCTCTTTTTTCTACTTTTATTAAATATTACTATCTCTATATATCCTTTTTGACCCCTTACTATTTCTCTAAAAATAAAACTCATTGTATATATTTTATATATAGTATCTTTTTTTTAGTACTAGATGGTCCCAACCCAAGGGGGGGGGGTTCATCGATGCTATATATAGTATCTTATAAACAAATATACTAATAACTCATTTTATTAAATTTAGTTGTTTTATTGGCCAAATTATACTAAATTTACAGATCACCATCTACAATACTCATTTTATTAAATCTAGATGATTTTATTGGTCAATGTATTCCAAATTCACTGATTGCCATCTACATTAATTCATTTTATTAGATTTGGTTGCTTTTATTAGTCCATCTATGTAAATTTATTGATTGCTATCCAAATTAAATTCATTTTTATTAAAATTAGATGAGTTTATTGGTCAAATTATGCAAAAATGATAGTCATCTATAATGATCTAAGCTCATCCCACTATGAGCTCATACTGACTGAATTTTGAACATACCCCCCAGCCATAGGACATATCAAAAAGTGTTTTAAAGCTATTGCTTCACCAATGCCAGAATAAAGTTTATCCAGCGATGAACATACTCACACTTGAAATCTATTACTTCTGAGCCCATTTTTTCATTTACTAAATTAATGGGCAGATACTTGACTAATAATTACAAAAGTAAAATAGGACCTAAGTTGTAGCATTCTCAATTTTTGGAGATGATCATCCAAATTGGTCAAGTCTTTTCAGAGTTATGAGTGAACAAACATAGAAAAAAAGAGAAAAAACATGCAGGTTGAATTGAGAACCTTCTTCTTTTTCAAAGTTGGTTAATTAGAAATGGATAATTTTTTTAAAAATCAGTGAAAGGGTTAAGTAGATAGCTTTTATTACCCATGCTTCGCTATGGTATCTAATGAATTTCAGATATTCAATTTATTAATTTAGATATAACTATAGATAAATAATAACCACTCAGCCAAATAAAATTGCTCAATTGAATTAACCGAAAAGCACTAATCACTCAGCTAAACCTAACTGAACTCATCAAAACAATCAATAACTAATCACCCCTCAAAACTAAACTGTGTCCTATCAATTTGACCAAAAGCCATCAACCACTAGGCCAAACAAAATAAACCTATCAAAATCAATCAATTAACACCAAACTTCTACCAAAAACATCTCTACATATTTAAAATCATTGTGTACATGACATGTCTTCCAAACTACTAAATTCACTACTTAACTATTTTTATACTTTACTATGTTGGCTCATCATTTTTTAGTTTTACTTATACTTGCAATATTAGCTTTAACTATATAAATAGTTTAAATGATAAGAAAGTAATTAAATTAAAGTGATTGTGCTAGGATTCAAACAACCAACCTTTATAAAATTTAAGTTCAGAGCCAAAAGTTGAGCCAATTATGTTAGATTTTTTTTAAAAACTCCATACTTTATTTAAAAGTAAATTTTAAGGGAAAGTAAGAGGGGAGGGCGGGAATACAGGTGGTTTGGCCAAGAGTAAAAAGGACTGGGGGTTTGGGCCGCTAGAGTTCTAGCACCTCTGACCATTGCTGATTGGCGATCACCATTGCTAGCCACAGTTCTAGCATTGGCAGGCTTACAGGCCATTTGATTCTCAGTTGATTAGTTGCCTCATTACATATGACAAGTGATCCAGCGGGGAAAGCCAAATGTGCGGCTTTATAACACTTGGGGATTAGGCACAAAAATTTTGAGATCTGACAGAGCTGATCAGAAATAATCTGAATGGTCTTCAATACCAAACCTTTGTGGTGGGGGAGCTCATTGCTCAAAACCTTGGTGACAAGCACACAGTGAATTACCCATACACAGTAATGGTAGATGAAGGCTTGTAGTTGGATCAGAGCCATTCTCAGGATTTTTGTGAATAAAAGATCCTTTGATGGATGTATTTCCAGTGGCAATTGTTTGCCTGATAGGATGTAACACATCATGGTTTAGTATTTTTTGAACATGGCGCATTCATAGTAATGGTGGGCTATGTCTGCTTCCAGTTCAGCACATATGGAGCATTCTTTGTGCTGATAGTCTGGCCCTCTGTGCTTGCCCAATTTGAATGCCCAATTTAGGATCTTCCAGATTACTGAACGCTGTTTGGCCATTACCAAATGGGAGTTCAGGCCTGAAATCAACTCCTTTGTCAGGTAGTTGGTGTCGTGGCCTTCAGTAGTCCAGTTTTTTAGGATTTATGGATGGGTGGCGGATTGTGCCCCAGTTTCAGGAGCAGATCCCCATATTCTATCAGCGTCAATTTGTACCTTATTTTGATCAACTTGGTTGTGTATTCATCGGCGATTTGGTTATGCTCCTCCCAGATCATTGCAGAAATTATTGCAGAATTACATGCTTTGACCTCCCATTTAATTTGGTTGGCATCTCAGTCTGATTGCTCAAATGACCATCTGCCTTGGCGCACGGCCTGATTGCATTGTTGCCAGTAGTGTGGAGTACCTTTTCAGGAGATTATCTGTGAATGTTGCGCCATCCATTCTCATATTGAGCAGGGAGAGACTGGCTCCTGGATGCCTTGGGTTTTTACCCAGTTCATGCCCTATGCTAGGGTCAGGCAGCGCATGTGCATCTGTGTTAGCTTCAGGAATGACATCCCCATATATTCCAGGCATAAAATTTGAAGTCCAGGAGGCCCATGCCTCCTTCATTCTTTGGTTTAACAGGACTTTCAGTAGAATCAATGACAACTTTTCCTTGAACCACAGGAAGGTTTGGAGCATTGTCCTGATAATCTTCTCTAAGTTCAGGCTCATTGGTAGCACATGAACAACATACCACAACTTTGAGAAGATGAAGATGTTTATTGCCTGCACTTTCTCCTTAAGGCATAGTCTGGCGCTCTTCCAGCATGCCATTCAGATTGACAAGCTTGATAATACTTTCTGTTCAGTCTCCAGTACCGCTGGTCCCTTATCGTTGAAAAGTATCCTGAGGTATTGGATTGTCTGGGAGTTCATGATCAGCATTGTGTCAGTTGACGGGCTGAAGTTTGGGTTGCCAACCCTCATCACTAAGGTTTTTTTCCAAGTTTTTGCATTCAATGCTAGCTGGTAGAGGTTTAATAGTTCCTTGGCGCCCTGGAGGTCAGTCAGTGAGCTTATGCCTACTACTGTATCATCAGTTAATGCTAACATCTTCGGTGGTATTTGGTTAGGGTGGACTAAACCCTGGAGCTTTGCATCCGCTGTCACCAGTAGAGTGTTTGCTGCAAAATTAAAGAGTATCAGTGACATAGGGTCACCTTGTCAGAGACCTTGCCTGACAGGGATTTTGTTGGTCACGCCATCTGTAATGATCACCTTTGTTACCAGGCCTGAGTACAGCATCATTATTCATGTTAAAAAAGTGTCAGGGATACTGACAGCCTTTAGTTTCTTTTGAAGGAATGACCACGCTACTCAGTCATATGCCTTTTATGTCGAGGAACATAAGGTACCCCTGTTTGATGCCCCTCACATCCTGGAGTATGCTCTGGACTGAACCAATGCTGTCCCATATACAACGGCCTTTGATGAAGCTGTTCTGGGCATTATGGAGCATGTGCGGTGCCATCGCTATCAGTCAATTAGATAGTATGCATGTGAGCAGTTTATAATTGGCATTCAATAGCAAAATCTGGCACCAGTTCCAAAGTTGGTATCTGAGGCCCTTTTTGTACAGAAGTACAATTTGGGTCTCTTGGCCTCCCAGAATTTTCTGGCTATTTTGTAAACAGTGGTTAAAGAGGGCTTTGAGCTCTGGCATGATGCAATCTCAGAATATGCTGTATATTTCTGCACACATATTGTCAGGGCCTGGTGCTTTCATTCTTGGTGACTCCTTTAGCACCCTCTTAACTTCATCAATAGAGATTTCAGCAGATTTCTTGGTGACATCTTCCAGCATACAGCCCCCCAGTACCAGCTTGGCCAGGTCAATAAGGTTTTTTGTCACCAATTTGCTCATTTCTCTTTGTCTGAAGAGATTGCCATAAAAAAGCTTGACCTCACACTTGATTGTTTTAGGGTCTGTTGATACTCCCTCTTCCGCTGTCTCCACTTCCTGTACCCTAGCCTTAGTTTAAATTTCCTTGAGGTGCTTCAGGCCCTCTTTGGTCATTGTCTCCACTAGACTCTGATATCAGTAAGTCACATTGGTCCATCTCTCTGAGTCTTGCTTCTTCATTATAGCCTGATACTTTTTGTGTGTTGTTTGGTACTCACTCCACCAGTCCTTGCTATCCCGCTGGGTGAGCCTCAGCCTTTCTAATTTAGACTTCAGCTGCTTCACAGTGGCAGTTCACTTGTAGGAGGTCACTTTTTTGAACTTCATACTATTGTGCTTCATTTTTGCTTTGATACAGATCCATCATTCTAGTGGGTTCAACTCTGGGTGGTTGTCCAGATATGCTACCAGTTGATCCAGTCCAGCATCAATCTTTTGGCGCCATTTACCATCCCTCAGCATGGCTGATGCCAGTTGCCACTCGCGGTTCCTTGGAGGTTCATCAAGATTGATATCCACACGGATGACCATGTGGTCACTTTCAGCATTTATGCTAACCTCACTGTTAGACGTCGTCAGCTTGAAATCTGATGACACTAGGATGTAGTCTAATTGTGATCCTGACAGTGGGTATCCAGAAGCATTATATAACCACTGCATTAAGTTGGCTGGGTCATTGTCCTCTTTGTCAATTGTTAAATACATCCCCAATTTGACTAAGTAATCCAGCATCTCGTTGGCCTTACTGTTGAGACATTTTCTCATTGTGAATGTATCATAGCTCACATTTGTCCAACAGTTCAGGTCTCCTGCTATTACGTTCATTGCTTTGGATGACACTTCTGCTAATAATTCCCAAAAAATACAGTTTTTATGGAGCTTTGGTGAGGTGTAGACTGCTACTGCACGTATGCTCTTGCCAGTTTCTCTGTTTGTAGATGTCGCTATCAAGATCCTTCCAGCATGAGTTTCTTCCACAAATTCTAGGTCTATTTTCTTGTCCATTGTGATAATTGCCACGTGGTCCGTCTAAAGGGCTTGGTAGCCTATTTGGTGGGACCATGGGTAGTTTTTTGAGTTGCAGTTTGAGCTCAGTACCATTTTCTTTTGGTTACCAGCTTGTGTTTCTGAAATAAAAATTAGGTCAATATTATTATCAATTTTTAAATGGTGCATCTTCCTCCTCCTCATTTGTATGCTCACCATCCCCCAAGCATTTGTGGTTGCTATCCTCATTTCAGGCAGCTTGACCCATGTGTATGAGGTTTAGCATTGTCTGGGTTGTGGATCAAATCATGTACTGAGGTCTGGTTGGTAGATGATGGTGGCATCAATGGTTGGTGGGGTGTATTACTCAGTTTTTGGGGTCAGTTGGTTGGACTGAGATTATATTCCTGAACATCCTGTGTACTGAGAATTTGGTTGCCATCCCCATCTCCATATTGATAGATAGTGGGGATGGTTTTATAATCAGGTCCAGGTGCCCCTTATCCCCTGCTGGTGGAGTGACAGATTCCCCCTCATCCAACATTTGGATTCTCACCCCTTCATTTGATTTAGTAGCAGAACTCAATTTTTAGTTGATGATTGTCCATCTGACTTTGTTGATTTCATCGCACCAGCTGATTTTTTGCTGGTCACTTTGGGTTTATTTGCCGATGACTTCTGATTTTTTTAATATACGCTTTCAGCTTGTTGGGCTTCAATTTTGATTTGCTGGCTTACTGAATCCATCCTTTCTTAGGGAACTTCTTTTGGTACGCCTTCTGCCATCTTTCCTCCTCACAGACCGTCCATTCCGCTTGGGTTAGACATTGCTCTGCTGGTCCAGAGTCAGTTCCCTCATTCATTGTGTAAGATTTGGGGTTCAGATTTATAAATGGTTTGTCATTCACTTTGGATCACTTTGACACTTCTCATTCCCATGCTTCTCTATATGCCAGGTCCAATTCTTGTTGTTGGCATTTCATGTCCGCCGCCTCTGTTAGGTTGTGTAGAATCCATTCTCTGGCTTTCAGGCAGAGGAAAGTCTTGGTACTGACCTTGGTGATCCCTCTGACTGGGTTGTATTCATATTCCTGAGTAGTTT
The DNA here is from genome assembly GCA_022478985.1 of Massospora cicadina. Taxonomy (NCBI): domain Eukaryota; kingdom Fungi; phylum Entomophthoromycota; class Entomophthoromycetes; order Entomophthorales; family Entomophthoraceae; genus Massospora; species Massospora cicadina. The sequence continues at coordinate 7,949 of JAKSZP010019188.1, forward strand.
TACTTTTATGGTGGTGGCATTGAGCCATTGTGTGGCCAGTCTGGTAATAAACTGGCACACTTGTTTGACATCTTCCTGTTTGACATATACTACCCTGTCAAGGCTGGGCAGGCAGATGAATTGGGGTAGAGCAATTTTGTTCAGCTTCATCCAGGGCACCAGTTCATACAGCACTTCCACTGTCTGGGGGTAGAGGCACTTCACAATGTAATCGCCACTGGTTTGCCAAAATTCTCATACTTCCCCATAGTATGATAATCTGGTCCAGATCACTTTGTGCACCCACTCCCATTTGCGATTGGTTGGGAGATTCTGGAAGGTTACCCACCTTGCAGTTTGGTTGGAGTATCTGGTCAGCTCCATTAAAAGATAAATCCCCTTGTATTTTATGCTGATTTTGATGAGTTTCTTGCAGTCCAATTTGCCTGGAATTGCTATATCTATATAGCCTCATTTGGGTACCCAGTGGTGATTAAAGTCCCCTCTAGCTAGGACTTCGTCAAGTTTCTGATAACTTGACATTATCAGGTCAGACCATTCTTTCCCACTAGCTGCAGGTGGATTCATATAGCATCCTTTAGATACAATTTTGGTGCCTGGCAGTCTGTAAATCCCCCGCTGATCAACTGACAGATGTACTCAATGTGGCTCCCTGCTTTATTCCAGATGTTGTCATCATTATGTGCTGCTGCTGCGCTGCAGGATTTAGTTTTCATGCATGGTTTGGGTATATCAGTGGGGGTCTTCCTTCAAAATCCAGCTTACCAATTCATCTAGGCTGAACCCCCAGTTGATGAACGCTTTGATCTGATGAATGCTAATAACTCAGTGGCCGATATTTTTAGCCATTTGTGCTCTGATCTCAAGGCTCTGCCACTTGAGGGCATCTGTTGGTAAGAACCCCAGTCGGTACCACTTGAGGGTAGATTCTGGGCCACACATTGGATAAAGGTATTTTTGATGGACCTTCAGAATAACCAAGCTATGCTGGCACCAGTCCCTTACTGTAACACTATTCCAGCCCCCATCTGTAAATACTCATGCCATGGCTGCCAAAACTCCCACTTCACTCCATTGGAATGCTTCAGAGAGAGTGAAACTTTTGGCAGCATATGGGGCCACTAGCTTCAGTTCTGGGAAGAATTGCTTCCAATCTCAGATGGTTTTGATGCAGATCCCCGCTTTGAGCCATTCTTAGCCCAAGTCTGGGGTCGTGACCCCTTTCATCACCATTGCTGCCTGTGGTGAAATCTTGTGTTTCATCCACAGTTAGTCTGACTCAGGGGTGAACCCCACTGCACCCCAGTCTGCAGCTTCAGCAATTGTTGTGGTATTGTGCCAAATTTTCCACTCTTTGATTGGGAATGGTTGGCCTCTAAGGGTTTTGTGAACCAGTTTAGTTACCCCAGCTTCGCCCATTCATGCACTAGGTCCATACTGTCCCCTGCTTGGAACCAGTATTTCATTTCCATTGGTGTGAATCCATTGGTGGATTAGTTAATGGCCTCTTCCAGCGAAAAATCCTGGAAAGGTCCCCACTCCACTACTTTTTCCTTTGTCTAGCCCGCTTTCATCAGGTCTGATGCAGTGGCTGGTGGGATTTGGGTGTATGACTAGTGTAGGGCCTCAGTAGCCTTGAACTCAGCCGTGATCCACAGTAGTGCCCCCTTTGGAAAGAATGTGGTATCATACTATTCCAGTGCCATGTCCACTGAAATAGTGTGTCAGGCCCATTTGAGGGCAGTTGAGGCATTTCTGAATTGTTTCACATAATTGGCTAATTCTGTTGGGTTGAGGCTTGAGCTCCAATGGCTTAGGCGTATCATGTTGTAATTCCTGCCTTGTTATACTCCATCACATTTAAAAGGTTGATGCCAGCCTCCATACAGGCCTTCGCTGTCAGGGACTGATACTACTTTATCCCAGTTTGTCATAGCAAGCCGTGAACCTGCTAACCCTGAGCTAAAGGTTCAGTATAACAAAGGGGAATGCGTACCATGTAGAGAATGGCAAGGGCAATTGGGTGGTTTAACCCTAAAGAAGGAAGGATTGCTTCAACCACTCCCATTCCTGTTAAAGCTAGTACACCAGCTATGTTTGGACATGGAAGTAATGGAAGAGGATTTGTTCTGGTATAGGTGTTTCTGCACCCATGGTTATAGGTTTTATAGAATAATTGGTTAGACTGTATAGCTTGTTAACTATACAGTACATGGAACTGTTATAATGAAAATATGTATTTAAAAAGTTTAGCATATGATAATATTTTATTGACTGCAAAGACTAACCACCTGAATATTCTAGTTTTATATCCCATCCAACTTTCTGGACTTTCCTAAGCTTAATTGATTATTTGAATGTAGCACTATAATTCTTTTGAGCTTATGGGATTGCCCCTTGCATGTGATTTTGAAAACAGTAGAAATTATCTCAGTCTCATTATAAATTCATTTTGGTGCGATTAATTGACTCAATATCATTGCAATTAGGGTAATTTAAGTGATTAACTGAACAAAACTCATTGCAATCATTATTTGATATGCAAATAATTGATCTAACTTCAGCACAAATCCTCTTGATATGAAGAATTGTATCTGAAATCTCAGAAATTCCTCTAATGTCAGGCTTTACCCTGACATTTGTGTCCACCAGTTTTAAATCTTTGCATATTGCAGCCTCAATCACCTTGTTCTCCATGGGGATTTTCATCCATTTCAGGGTGTCTTTGGTTCAGACTCATGATGCTTTGAATAGTACTGCCATGTCAATCAAGACATAGGTATCAAGCCAGCATTTGGCCACTCCAGCGGAAAACTTGTGGTCTCACCACATAACCACAATAGCTGGTTTGATACCTTTGGAGACCTACTGAGTCACTGTAAAGTACAGAAACTGGAAGGCCTTCCATTGTTTGACTTTGCGGGTGGACACACCTCAATATGCCAACATGTCTGACTGAATTGGGGTATATTTTACTGGGGCCCTGGCTGCTGACTTGACCACCATCAGTGTTTTAGACCCTTCCAGAAGTACTTTTAGTTTTTTTGCCAAATTTTCTCAATTGTCTGGTCCCTCAGATTCAGTCTCTGATATAGCTTCACCCCCATTGGGGTTGGTCCCTGATGGTTTATATTAGTTCAGTGATTGGCTCTGTGCTAATCTAATCCCTTTTGATGGCTTAAAATTGTTAGGGTTTATTCCCAATTGTTCATTTGGGATCATCCATCAATTCTTAGTTGAGCTAGACCTCCCTATTGACATAAATTCATTGAGGATTGCACCCAATGGTGTATTGGGGATCACACTCAATAATTTGCTCATGTTGCCAGATCAATTTTGGTTGGGGACTGTTTGCCCCCCCCAACTGGGCCTTATCAGAACTGGTGCCTGACTTCTTCTTCACCCAAATACTATAAGCATATTCAGTAAGTTTCACCATGTCAGCAGAAAACTTTTTATGGTGTTGCTCTGTTGGTTTGAGCTGCTGATTTTTGTTAATTGAATCCAAGACAGTTTTGTATCCAACCAACATTTTATCCAGATTTTTTGTTTTTTTCACAAAAAATTTCTTACTCTGCAAGGCCTCAATCCCCTCTACTGGTTGAGGTTTGGTGAGGAATATTTCTAACACTGCTTTTCTTGGCATTGGGCCTCACTTCCCAAAGGTGTCTCTTATCATCTAGTTGTTGATGGTAACTGATTCTAGGAAGTTGTCCCTGTTGTCCGCACTAGTCACAAGGGCACCATGACCCTTTGATGCATTTATGCATTTTATTATTGTTTGTGTCACCAAATTGTTACTTGGCATACATGGGTTGTATTGCCCTTTCCCATTATTAGTCATGTGGGGGCTTGGGCCAGCGGAAAGTTTATTAGATGGTACATCCATCTTAGCATCCTTCATATTATTATTGTTATTTGATATTGGTGCAGGCAAGTTATCCATTTCTATGTGCTATGCACAGATAGGCGGATTGACTTTTCTACACTTGGGTGGTTAGCCATGGATCACTGCTCTATAATTGCAGTGCACTCTGGCTGAAGGTTGCTCTTGCAATTCTTGTTCAGTTCACTTTTTGATTTAAAAAGTGATGTTTGCAAGAGAGAGTGGAATGAGCCAGTTATACTAGAGGAGGCATTTGTAAAATCAATTGAATTTTTGATTCAGTTTTGATTTAGATTAACTTCTAAAGAGCCAAATGACCACTAACCACTTAACAAAACCATTCTAAATATCAAATCAAATGAATACCAAACTGCTCAGTTGTAACGTTATACTGATTACCATCAAAAACACATAATATTTTCACTTGTTACATATAAAGCTTTTTATTTTACTATGAAAATACTAATTTTTAAAATTTATAAACTTTTGCCATAAAAAATACTTATATGTGCCAACTTTCATGGTGATTGGTCAAATGGTGTTAGAGTCTATAAAACAAACAGATAGACAGACAGATATACCAACATCCATTTATATATATATAGATAATGATTAAATTTATTTTTAGTGAAGGGTTGTTTGCTTACTTAATATTATCTAAGATAATTGAGTGAGCTAGGAATTGGTCCTTATCTCTATACAGAAATATAATTTATCCAAGTAACTTAGAAAGTATATTTTTATCAAGATCATAATAAAGATAAAATATTTAACAAAATACAAAGAGATTACTATGCAAGTGGAGCTGCAAGTTAACCCTTGTATAGATATTGATAATTTAGCAGAAAATGATTTTAAAAAACCCATTCTGATACCAAACTAAATACCGATATCTATTAATAAAAGCAAGTGTGTGCGTTCGTGTGCGCGATGCCCAGCCAAAATTACAGTATGTAGAGCTTTGGAAATTTGGCTATAGGTGGATGGGAGGGGGTCCGTGTGCACCTCGAAGCCGGATTTTTAATTTTTATAGTAAAATAAAAAGTTTTATATGTAAGAAGTGAAAGTTTTATACGTTTTAATGGAAATCGGTATATTGTTACAGCCGAGAAGTTTGATATTCGGTTGATTCGATAGTTTAAATGGTTTTGTCGAGCGGTTGGTGGGTTTGTGTTGATTAAGCTTAACGGTTCAAATAAAGAAGTTAGTGATTGGTTGATTTAATAAAGTTGATTGGTTTTGGTAAGTAGTTGTGATTTTTTTTGTTTCGATACATTTAGATTTGGTTTAAGAAACGGTTGGTGATTGGTTGATTTTTAATCTAATGGTTTTAGCTAAGTGGTTTAATGGTTTAGTTAATTCGATAGGTTTAATTGGGTATGGCTGAATGGTTGGTAATTTTATATCGATTCAGTATAATTTGATTACTTAATTTTATCGATAACTGTCTACAAATATAAAAAATATAATATTATAAGATAAACTTTAAGCTCATAAACAAATCTGTGTTAAACTGGGTATCAACAAGAATAAGCCTAAAATTTCATTTACAAAAGTATCAATATGTTAATTTGTTTATATAGATGCATTATCTCGAGCAAATAACCAAAAATCACCAAACTTGGCACAAGTATTCTATAAAGTTTGGGAACGGAATGCTAATATATAATTGTTTAACATAATCATATAAATTTAAACATCAGCTCTATATAAGATCTAGAACGTATATTTCTAATGATAATTATATAGCAATTTAGCTGAGAATTTCATATTCATTTTATTTGATAGCTTTATAGGTTTTGATAAGGGGTTGATAGTTTTTGGCTGTTTTGTAAGTTCAACAATTGCTTTTTGCTGAATGGTAGTTCATTTTTTGGTTGATTCGATGGGCTTAATAGTTTCAGATAAATGCTTGATGGGTTAGTTAATTGGCAGGTGTCAGAATTTGAGATAACAAATGAATTGAATTTCCCACTTCCAGATTGGGCCCTACCAAATCGCTTCCCAAACCTATCCAAGCAAAATTGATTTCAGGATCCTCCTCCCCATTTTCTAAGTCACATGGGGCGGCATTTTCACCAATTTGGTCAGATGGGCGGTGAAATCCATTGAGGATACCCATGATTTGGCCAATCCAGAAGATCAGAAAAGATCCTGAACAAATGGTACCCAACGATCCTTGAGGCACCGTGTCCCCATGCACCCTAAAAATATCAATATATTTTAATCTAATAAAGTAATTTTTCAATAGGATATAATTTTATCTTATTTTATTTAAGTTTTATTTTATTCTAATGAACAAAGTATCATCCAACCTTGTGCCTAAGGCAGCCCCTGTTCTCTCAGCTGACCATAGCCTCCTGCAATCAACTACCATATTGGGTTTCCCAGCGTTAGCACCAGCGAGCGCATCTGGTAGAAACCCGATATCTGGTGCTCACTACAGGGGCACTTTCAAGGTGCACCCTGAGAAGTTACCCTCTACCTTGGGTAAAAATCAACCTATGGTGAGTATTCTGGATGATAATCTTTTGACCTACCTCCTCTAGAACAGCTAAAACCCAGTAACAGTGGGGACTGACTTTTCAAAGAAGGTAGGTCAGAAAAATAGCATCCAGAGTACTTGCCATAGGTTAATTTTTGCCCAATATAGAGGGTAACTCCTCAGGGTGCACCTTGAAAGTACCCTTATAGTAAGCACCAGATATCAGGTTTCTACCAGATGCGCTCGCTGGTGCTAATGCTGAAAAACTCAATATAGTGGCTGACTGCAGGAGGCTATGGTCAGCCAAGAGGACAGGGGCTGCCTTAGGCACAAGGTTGGATGATACTTTGTTCATTAGAATAAAATAAAACTTAAATAAAATAAGATAAAATTATATTCTATTAAAAAGTACTTTATTAGACTAAAATGTATTGATATTTATAGGGTGCATGGGGACATGGTGCCTCAAGGATCATCATGGCCCCATCCATTTAGGATCTTCCCTGGTATTTTGGATTGACTGCCTGTTTTAAACCTTACTTGGATCTTGCCGCCCTCATGGCTGGATCAGTGGAAACTCCACTTCACATGACTCAGGAAATGGGGATGTAAATATTTTCTGAATTTGGAGTAATTCAAGTAAAACCCCAAATTTAATATACCAGCTGATAATATAGATTCGAACCCCATTCTTGAACTTATTGAGCTGTTTAGGATTTATGCCCCCCAAATGAATATATCGACCATTTCCCTGGACAAGGCTTTCACTTATACCAGGAAGAATCCCGACAGCAGGCTTAATTGATTTTGGCTAAGTGGTTGAAGGTTGGAATATTTAATAGGTTTAATGGTTTCTGAACTTATTGATAGCTATCTACCAATATAAAAACTATAAAAACTAAAATAATTTAATCATCTAGTAATTTATAAACTGTAGCGAAGCATGGATATTCTACTATCTATATATATATAAAAGCAAATGTGTATGTGTGTGTGCGATGCCCAGCCAAAACTAGAGCATGTAGAGCTCTGAAAATTTGGCTATAGGTGGACGGGAGGGGGTCCGCGTGCACCTCGAAGCCGGATTTTTAATTTCCATAGTAAAGTAAAAAGGTTATATAAAACAAGTTAGAATTTTATATGTTTTTATGGAAATTGGTATATTGTTACGGCTGAGAAGTTTGATATTCGGTAAATTTGATAGTTTAAATGGTTGTGGCGAGCGGTTGGTGGTTTAGGGTTGATTAATAAGCTTAACGGTTTTAATAAAGCAGTTAGTGATTGGTTGATTCGATAAGTTAATTGGTTTTGGTAAGTTGTTGGTGGTTTTGGTTGTTTCGATAAGTTTAGGTTTGTTTTACGAATACGAAGCGGATGAAAATTGGTTGATTTAGTATATTCGATGGTTTTAGTTATTAGTGAGTGGTTGGTGGTTTTGGTTTCGATTTTGTTAAGTTTAGTTTTGCGAGGCAGTTGGTGATTGGTTGATTTGGTAGGTTCAATGGTTTTAGCTAAGCGGTTTGGTAGTTTATCAATATGGATTATCTGAAAGTTTAAACACCATAGCGAAGCACGGAATCTTGATAGTTTTACACAATCTTAAAATCTGCCCAATTTCGTTCCTCTAATTAATAAAATACTTGTGGCAAGCTAAGTAGTCGCTTTAGAGTTTAAGACATGTCATGTACACAATGATTTTAAATATAGAATTTTTGGGAAGCAGTTTGGTGTTATCTGATTAATTTGATAGGTTTATTTTATTTGGCCGAGTGGTTGATGGTTTTTGGTCGAATGATAGGATAAAGTTTAGTTTTGAGGGTGATTAGTTATTGGTTGATTTGATAAGATCAATTAGTTTTAGCTGAGTGGTTGGTGGTTTTTGGTTGTTTCAATTGAGCAATTAGTTTTGGCCGAGTGGTTATTGTTTATCTATAATATAAAAACTAAATTAATAAATTTGAATCGCCTCGAATTCTAGACACTATAGCGAAGCATGGGTAATGAATGCTAGTGGTGAATATTATCGAATATTTCATCAAATTGCTCACCCAAAACTAAATAAGTCAGTGTTAGAGTTTTAAGTAGATTATTATAGCTTACTAGCGGAGTTACCCGTGCTTCGCTACGGTGTCTATAGAATTTCAGGTGATTCGAATTGATTAATTTAGATTTTATATATAGTTAAGCAATATCTACTCGGCTAAATCTAATCACTCAATCGAAGCAACCAAAAAGACCAACCGCTCAGCTAAAACTAACTGAACTTATCAAATCAACCAATAACTAATCACCTCCAAAGCTAAACTGTATCCTATCGATTCGACCAAAAACCATCAACCACTCGGCCAAATAAAATAAACTTATCAAATCAATCAGATCCTAAATTATTTTAGCTTTTATATTGGTAGATAGCTATCAATAAGTTCAGAAACCATTAAACCTATTAAAAATTCAAACCTCCAACCACTTAGCTAAAATCAATTAAGTCTGCCAAATTAATTAAACCATCAATCTCTTATCTGAAACTATTGAGCCTATCGAATCAACCAAAAAATAAACAACACTCATCAAAAACCAATTATTGAACTTACAAAACAGCCAAAAACTACCAACTAAATATCAAAGCCTATAAAACTATTGAATTAAATGAATATGAAAATACACATCCAAATTGCTATATAATTACCATTAGAAATATACGTTCTAGATCTTATATAGAACTGATGTTTAAATTTATATGATTATATTAAACAATTACATATTAGCATTCCGTTCCCAAACTTTATAGAATACTTGTGCCAAGTTTGGTGATTTTTGGTTATTTGCTCGAGATAATGCATCTATATAAACAAATTAACATACTGATTCTTTTGTAAATAAAAGTTAAAATTAATTCTTGTTGATACCCAGTTTAACTCAGATTTGTTTGTGGGCTTAAAGTTCATCTGATAATCTTATATTTTTTATATTTGTAGATGGTTATTGATAAGATTAAGTAATCAAATTATACAGGTTGGGACCATCTAGTACTAAAAAAAGTAATCAAATTATACTGAATCAATATAAATGTACCAACCATTCAGCCATACTCAATTAAACTTATCGAATTAACTAAACCACTAAACCACCTAGCTAAAACCATTAAATTTAAAAATCAACTAATCACCAACCGCTTCGTAAACCAAAACTAAATGTATCGAAACAAAAAAATCACAACTACTTACCAAAACCAATCAACTTTATTAAATCAACCAATCACTAACTTTATTTAAACCGTTAAGCTTATAATCAACACAAACCCACCAATCGCTTGACAAAACCATTTAAACTACCGAATCAACCGAATATCAAACTTCTCGGCCGTAACAATATACCGATTTCCATTAAAAACATATAAAATTTTCACTTGTTACATATAAAACTTTTTATTTTACTATGAAAATTAAAAATCGGGCTTCAAGGTGCACACGGACCCCCTCCCGTCCACCTATAGCCAAATTTTCAGAGCTCCACATGCTCTAGTTTTGGCTGGGCATCGTGCACATACACATTTGCTTTTATATATATAGATTACGCCAGGATTCGAACAACTGACCTTTTATAGAGTTGAAGTTTAGAGCCAAAAGCTGAGCCGATTATGCTAGAGGAGGTATTTTTAAAATCAGTTGGACTTTTGATTCAAAGTTTTGATTTAGATAAACTTGTTAAATACCCGAATGACCACTAACCACTTAACAAAACCATTTAAAATATCAAATCAGCTGAATATCAAACTACTCAGCTGTAACAATATAGCGAATACCATCGAAGTATATATATGATTTTCACTTGTTACATGTAAAACTTTCTATTTTACTATTAAAATAATATTTTTTAAAATTCATAAACCTTCTCAGGCATGCACACAACAACTCACCAAAGTTTCATCACAATTGGATGAATGGTATAGGAATACATTCCGGACAGACAAACATACAGACATTCATTTATATATATATATATATATATATAGATTAAGTAGATTTAGGATAACCAGCTCACCAGCCACAAGGGCAACAGCGAAGCTTTTAGTCTGAGTGGCTCAAGCGTAGTGCTGGCACAGCCTTTAAGCTGTTAGTGTGAGCTCATAAATAAACCTGAGCAACGCCGGGTAACTTCACTATTAGAAAAGTGTGCTTTCTCTTTTCTTTCTTTTCTATTTAACCAGACTGAGCCACAGCAATGTATGGCCAGGTACAGCTAGTTGTGTATAAAGCCGCAGATAAAGGCTAGTTTATAATATGAAAAGCTAACTGGCTAAACTTTTGGCCGTTAAAAAACAGTCTGATAAGCAAGTTTCAAAAGTGGTTTAAGCCAAGTAAATAGATATTGGCTAGTAAAAAATCTGGACTAAGGGTTTTTCAAATCAAATTAGCCGGCTAAGCTAATCGGATGCAGTTCAACGCATTATAGATTATAATGATTCAGGGCGAACCGAATTAAAAATATACCAATAAAATGCTATATTAAACATATTAGAACTGATATTGGTTGTCAAATAGTGTTGATGGTAAATGGAAGCAAAACCTGATTGGTATAAACGAACTACACTAAAATTCACCCCATCTCACAAATTTACGCGATTAGGTTACAACGGCTTAGCAAGTTCAAATGTCAAAGGGACGTCATAAGGCAAAAACTATTATATTTATAAAGCCAGACTGGTAAGCTCAATGTAGAGAAATGTCCTTCAGCAAGCATATTGATCCCGAGAAACTTTTGATAGCAGCCAAGGAGCAGGGCCGTGGACGACGCGAGCCGCACCTGCATTCGTTCGCATACTCTTCGCGCTATCAGAAGGCCGATGTTCCCAAATTCAAGATACCTGATAACAGCATGGAGGCTCCTGCAGCATACCGCCTGGTTCACGACGAACTGATGCTGGATGGGAAGCCGGAACTGAACTGCGCCACATTTCTGACGGGATGGATGGAGCCTGAGGCTGAGACGCTTATCCATGACAATATCAACAAGAACTTTGTTGACGCGGATGGTTTTCCCTCCAGCATGATTATCCATGAGCGATGCATCTCCATGTTGGCGCATTTGTGGAAGATCCCCGAGGGCAATCAAGCAATAGGAACCGTGTGCGGAGGGTCTTCTGAGGGGGTCATTTTAGGTGGGTTAGCCATGAAGTGGGCATGGCGTGAGAAGCGTAAGAAGGATGGGAAAGACTACGGCAAGCCCAACGTGGTCTTTGGCAGCAACGCCCATTGCTGCATTGAAAAGTTTGCTCGGTACTTTGACGTTGAAGCCCGCATCGTTACAGTCAAGAAGGAGCACAACTACGTCATGGATCCTGCTGACTGCGTCAAACAGTGCGACGAGAACACGATCGGTGTCTTTTCAATTCTCGGGTCAACCTACACCGGCCACTTTGAGAATGTGCTTGCGCTCAGCAAAGCTCTCGATGAACTTCAAAAGGATACCGGTCTAGATATCCCCATCCACGTCGACGCTGCGTCGGGAGGGTTTGTGGCTCCGTTCTCGGCCCCTAAACTACAGTGGGGCTTTGACGTTGAGCGGGTTGTAAGCATTAACGCGAGCGGGCACAAGTACGGGCTTGTTTACGCCGGCCTGGGCTGGGTGGTGTGGAAGAGCCAAGACTTGCTGCACAAAGATTTGATATTTGAGATGCACTATTTGGGGGTAACTGAGTATTCCTTTTCCCTCAACTTTTCGCGTCCCTCGACTCACTTGATTGCACAATACTATAACTTTATTCGTATGGGACGCGAAGGGTATACTGACGTCATGAGAAGCTGCCTCCACTCCGCGCGTTACCTGTCACGTGCCCTTGAACAGTCAAAGCTGTTTTTGGTCTTCTCCGATGTGCACCGTCTTATCGGAAAGTACAGCCATAATTCAGAGATGGACTCCAAATCCTATCTGCTGGATGAATATAACGCGGGCCTGCCCCTGGTTGCATTCACTGTTTCGGATGAGCTGCGCAAACTGGTCCCCGGCATCGATGTGGCAGATATTTCGGGTCTAGTCCGCACTAAAGGTTGGCTCATCCCGCGTACAACCTCCCCATGGGCTGCGAAACGATCCGCATTTTTACGTATTGTCGTCAAGGAGGGCATGTCGGAAGAAATGGTGGATCGGCTTGTGTGCGACATCATCTCAGCATGTAATGCCATTATTCAAACGAGGGCGGAGATTGGTGCTACTGCAAGCGAAAAATCTATTTTTGAGATCATGGAAGAGGACAGTTCGGAGAGCCCCTTTGTCTCCAAGCTTTCTCCCGATGAGAAATCTAAAAAGTATCGACGGCACAAAAAGAACCCCAAGCACAGCCGCACTTTCCATTCAATATGCTAACTGGTTCACGCTGGCCTTCAGGCAACCAGAACTAGTCGCAATTTTATTAAATCATTTAACCAGCTTATTTTAAAGTCTACGGCATCCATCCGGTGTGGTATAAGTTCAATTATGTAGTTTACCATAACTCCGGATCTGCAAACAGGCAGAGTAGGCACAAGTCTGGGGTCCACAGCTTTGTATTAACATGATGGCGTTGAAAGGAAACATAACCCAGCTTAACATTATTTCTCTGATTGAAAATATTATTAATGCGCAAATCAAGCCTGTTATTGATTATGAAGATCATCGATTTGATGAAATGCATTAAGAAGCTTTGAAAGTTTAAATAGACCAGTTGCATCTGGTTCATAGTGCAATATGGATTAGTGTTTTGTTAAGTCCGCTAAATTATGTAACTGTTTACACATATCATCCATCGATGGAATTTAACTTAATCTAGCAGATGATTATACTTGCTAGTATTTCATCAGATCATATTTAGGAAGTTTTCAACATGAAACTTAATAAATTGATGTGTAAGTTCAAAACTCCAAATTCTAGTACAATGAATACTTTAAAGCAATTACCTGGAAAGTATACTATATGTTAAACGGGTTAAAAATTTGCCAATATTTGGCAAATTAGTGATTTTGCTGTTCAATGAATATTCATCTTTGTCCTGAGTTCCACCAACCATCTTAGAACATTTGAGGCTCTGAAACCCTCTAAAATGGGTATAAAAACCTATTGTCAGTTTCTCAATAAAATAACCACTTATAGCGTTCAAGTTTCATTTCAGTTAATTTTTAAATTTTATTCGAGGTGGGCCAACCTGGGGATGATACCGCACTGATGAGGGGAAGTGAAGAAAATGGGAAAGGAGGATAAACCCGGAAAACCTCCATGCATGGCATATGATAGGCCAGGAACTCCATGGACCACCTTTGCTATCTCGGTTTGGGGCATTGGTGCACAATGCCAACACAGTCATAATTGTCACCTACCTAAAGTTCACTACCGGGATTGAATCTCGGGGAGGCAGTGGCAGAGGGTCATATCTACCACTGGGGTATCCTCCCCCCATTTCAGTTAATTTTATTCCAGTTTAATAGAATTCTTTTCCTGGGCATTTGCTTCAGTAAACCACCCAGGATGACTGATGACTGCTGGATTGACAAAACAGAGAATCCTGACATTTACTCTGCTTCACCGGCAACCCATCATAGAATCTAGTAGAATCCACTAGTTCTACAATAAAATGGCAACCTTCTAGGGAACCTGCAAACACCTTTCAGAGCTAGACTGCAATCTGATGCTGATGCAACTTTACACCTGGCAACCCCTAGAAAATTTGAGAATAGCCTAAGCAATGAATGATTGGAGGCTTACAACTCCTGGGGAGATTGCTACAATGTGAGTGAATGAAAACAACTCTGTAAAGTACACAGTCTTCAAACAGGTGCAGCAAGATGTCACAGCACCAACCATTCATTCAATACCTGGAACAAATGGCACAAATGCTCATGTGGTAAGTTCTATATATTGACCACATAACTCTGAGATAAATTTTACTAGATGTAATAAAGAATACAATGATGTTAAATGCTATCTGTAAAAGTTTGAGGACTTTATAGGTCAATGGTACCATTCTGGCAACCAACGCTGCAATGATATAGACCAACAGTTATTATTATAATTTCTGGATGCACTAGAAGAACCTTATCTCAATGCAGCCCTCATAGAACAATAATCATGCACTGACTATGCCATCATAATCTTCCATCATTGTGCACACCTAGACATCCAAAAGCCAAACAACTTGACAACCAGAAAAGCTGAGATAAAAGAGATAGAGCCCAAGGGCAAGGCTATCCTAAATTATAGCAAATCAGCCCTCTCTCTGAGTTCACGTACAGATGAACACCCTTTTAGAGCAAGTGCAAAAACCCACTATGTTAATACTGGAATGACCTTTGCAAATCAACCTCCACTTCTATAATTGCAACAGCCTTGGATATCATTTCAGGCAGTGTTAAACCCCTTGCTGGCACTGTAAAGTGGCCCATCTAGATGGAAGATGTCATGCCTGAGTTAGCCAATGAAACCATGATGTACCTCCAGCCTCTGGGCAGGTAAAGTTTTCTTAGTCTATCCCCTACAAATGCTACAATCTGCCACCAATGCCGTATAGGGAGCATCAATGAGATAATATCCACCATACCCACACTCTTATACTGTGCAACTTCCAAATGATCACTGCAGAATAAAACCAAAGCACTAATAGTACTCATATGCTGAGCTGCTACCAGTAAAGCCTAGGCTGTCCCTCCATCAGATCAAGTATACATCTATGCAACAGAAAACAAAACAGGCCTGATAACTTCAACCTGGCAGAGATGTATGCTGCTGAAAGATGCAAACAAGAAGAATAGACAATATCAGTAATTATGACCCAACAAAGATAATTAAAAATTGTCCTCTTAAATGAAGAGAAGAAAAAACCTGATAAACTATATGGTATCCCTATGGAAGAATATGATAAGCCAAGAAGTAAAACAACAATATTCTCATCCACTTGCTTAAATTTTCCAAACAGGCTATGGAAAACTGCAGTATCAACACACCCAAGAAATACAGCAGTTGTCTCTATAGAAACTCATCTGGTAATGAAGAAGGTAACCACCACAAAATTTTGCATACTACAGTAATTTACCATACCATCTTCCAATATTGTTTTATACCAACCCAAAGGGATCTCAGCTACAAAGAGTTTGAAAAAAACACTTATTCTGGTACCCTTGGAGGCCCATAAAAGCCCAGCCCCACATTAAATCAAGACCTCCATCAAGATATTGAACTCAACCAGTTTGAAAGGGCCCAAAATAAGAATCCTTACTGACTAATGTGGAATATCCCAACATTATAGGTTTCTCTTTGGCTACATAATTACCATTCTCCTTAACACAGGTTTATCAGCATTTTATTGTGACTAAGAAATTTCTCTTATACATCAACTACAAAGCTATTCTTCAAAGTGATGTGGTTTTCTTGATGACTTGGAGAACTCAACAAGCTTGTTGTGGTCAAATGTTTGACCTTATACTGGAGATAGCAGGAAAATCTACTGTATAGACATGGTAGTTTTGACCACAATCACTTCTAGCTATTGTTTTTCCAATGAACTCTAAAAAAGTTTAGATTATACCAACTTTGAATTGGATCAATGGTTTATGCAAACAGAAAAGGGAATGAAGCCCCTGACCATTGCACATCAAACATAGAGAAACCAGCTGACACCCCTAGGTGACTGTATACATATTTGTGAAATGAGTTTAAAGAAAAGATAAATGCCCTAACTCATTTTGATTAACAAAAGGAGAAAATAAAGCTGCTCCTAAATAAAGTAAAATAATTTTCCACTGCAATAGCGATGATATTCTCATATTGAGCCTGGGTCCACATCATATTGATGTTACTAATGCTAAACTAATCACCAGATGACTCTACCACCTGCCTCAATCCTGAAATTTTTTTGGAGCAAAAATTAAGAAAGAGATGACCAGCAGCCTCATCCGCCCCCCAATTGCTGTGAGCTTTCCCGTCATAGTTGTCTCCAAGGAAAATTGGAAACTTAACCTGTTTGTTATATACATTTCAAAAAAACCATACATCAAGATTAACATGCCTTATGTCACTTATTGAGAATATCTTTAATGGCATTGAAGGAACATATTATCTCACCATTATTGGCTTTTTTGGGTTCTACCAATGGGATTGAGGAAGATCTATTAAAAATCAGCATTTTTCACCAAATTCAGACAGTTCAGATACATTAGAAAACCTTTATGGACTTATCAGAGATCCTAGAACATCCCAAAAGGTTATAGATAAATTATTCCACAGACTAGCAAATTAGTGTATCACTGTCTGCCACAATGAAATTATATCTTTTATGAAAATCTATAGTACCTACAGGATCTAGACACAGTACTCCAGTGGTTAAAGAAGAGAACCTCAAAAACAGTGAGTCAAAGCTGATGCTCTGGGATAGAAAGGTAAAGCTTCTAGAACACATTATCTTCCAGAAAGAAAGCGCACCAACTCCTCTAAGATGAAAGCAATTTACAAATGGCCTATCTTAAACAATGCAGCTAAACTCTTGAGCTTTCTTAGAACTGTTAACTAACAGACCTTTATTCCAAAATTTTATTAAGGTAGCTGTTCCATTTTACTAACTCCATAAGAGGGAAACTAATGGGAACTTACCAACACCGCCCACTAGGGTAGATCAGCTCAAGGAATGCATCATTGCAAGCTTCCATAATGAAATTACCCAACTTTAAAATAAGTTTTAGGTAGTCAGCTCTCTGGCCTTAGCTTGCTTAGCTTGGGCAGCCAGTTTGCTGTTTAAAGGGTCTGTTCCACACAGATTAGACACCAGGTGACCTTCTGAAGGGACACAATCATTCTCACTATGGAAATCCTCTTCTACTGCTACTTAATGTAGCTTCAAATGCTTATTAGAATTGTTTATCACACTGCTGGTGATATACTTATTGACACTTTTAGACATATTTTTCATATGTTGGCCTAACACAAGACTCAACAGAAACCAAAAATATCATCTTCTCTGGCTTTCTCAGTAGCCCAAGGTGCTCTCCTAAAATATGTGTCTTATTCTTTAGATTTTTGACTGGTTACTGGCAATATATTCACTTAAGCCAAAACAAATAAATATAAGGATAATAGTAAGATTCTGTGGTATAGGATTTCTATTTAGAATGAAAATGACATATTTTTATACTTTAGCAAAAGATTGGTAATAAGGTTAGCAATAAATTGATAATTTTTTGGGATTGGGGCCACCAATTATATAGGGGTTTCATAAACCCCTTGTGAGTCTTCACTTGATTTCTTTTTTAGTTCCAGATTACCTCTCATTCTTTCCTTGGATGCATAAACTTCATCTCATGGTTGATATTATTAACCAGAATGTTAAAAAAGTATTATACTCTTTACCAGATTCTGAGACTGGTTTAGTATAACTTCCTAGAGTTATTGATTTATTACTCAATTTAATATATAGTGTTCTTGTCTAGAATGTCATAAAGCGTGCTGATAAAAGTAAGACAGGGCTGGAACTCAGGGTGAGTGACCACCCAGAACACCAGCCAGAATACTTCTGGCAAAGCCATCCATATTGTGAGATAGACAGTAGTTAGGCAGTTGCAATCACCACCAAGGGATTTCCAAAATTGGCAATCATAGTTACTAAATGTCCTGCAGATGCTAAAAATTACAAAATAAAATTTGAGGATTTTGAGGATATTTTATATTAAAACTAAAGGGTGGAAAGGGAAAAATGGAGTGACATCAGATCCTGTCAGAATCCACTTCTTTATAAGCACACAAGAAGATGGGATGAAACAATTACATTTGCCATTGGATATAATTATGCAATTTGACTACAGCGGATCAACATTCTAAAATCTTTATGATACCAGATTGATCTTGGCCTGGACAGCTGACTTACACTCATATTTTGCCACCAACCTCCCCCCAATGCAGTTCCCCTTATTGGATCAGTGATGCTTTGTCCATTGAGTGATTGGGTGCGCCTATGACCAAGACACAAATGGATGGTCCCATTGAGTAGGGAATGGGTCTATGTCATTAGAGTATCTGTAACTCTCCAGTTCCCAGCGAGGTGGTGCACAGTAAACATCCATAAACCAAGGAACTCTCATTAATATTATTAAAAGTATAGCTTTGCAGAGAGTTCTAGAGCTAATAAAAAACATGGCAAGAGTGTTTAAAATGGTATATACTAATAAAAAGTGAACTAACAACAAGGCTTGGGTGGAACTCAAAGAGAAGTTATATACAAGTGGTGACCAGAACTGGAGTGCTTGTGTGTCTTAATCTGAGGGGAACAGGACATCCCAGTGGTGCACCAGCTGTGATCACTAAGTTTGTGCTAATAAAATGGTGGATGTTGTTAAGGGCCTCCTGAAGAGGTTCACACACAGGTGCGCCCAAGTTAATATATACAAAAAACATAATCTAACAGGGGATTTTATTTGCTGGAAGATGACCAATGAGGAAGTTGGTCTCAAAGAAACATATTTAAACAAACTTGAGGAAATCAATTAATCAGTGGAAGTGGTTCCAAGCCCAGGCGCTCCAATAAGTGCACACTTCTATTGAGAATGGTAATATAGCTAGTGACTAACTGAGCTCAGGCTATTGTTTGAAGGCAAGGCTTACCTAAGTTGGAAATTATGAAAATTGAATGGGCTTTGAAACCCTGTTTTTCTATCAATTGAACTGAACTATCATGGTTAGTATGATAAATAGTCCATTTTAACACCAAAGCCATAACATGGGGCTGGGCATCATGCACCACCCCAGGACCAACTGGGCATATCTGGCTGCACCCAGCGTTGGTCCAAGTTGTGCTTCATGCCAGTGAGGTTCTGCAGCATGATCTTTTGGGCCTCTGACGTCCAGCCTTACCTTGGCTGTTGGTCCCTTCAATTAGGTCATGTAAACATGCCAGTTGTGCACCTATGCATATCGGGGACAGGCTCATGATTTTGGCGATGAAGGGGACTGGGCTTTTGGGATTTCCAAGCCCAACAATAATTTACTCAATTTATTTTACCAGAATATTGATTAAAAATTTATCAGCAGAACTCATACCACTGGAGATAACCTTGAATGGGAGAATCACCGCCAACTCTATGCTGGTAATGCCCTCTGGCTGCTGCCACTTCCCCCACAAAAACCCAAATTTTCTGGACCAACTCATTGGTGGTTGGCATGGAGGGGGAACAATGCAAACTTCAAGGGATACATCACCCACCTTTCATCCACCACATGGGCTAAGTCATCCATGGTGACTGAAAGACGGCATCTGGCTTCCTCCACTTCTTATTATGAATTAAGACTTTTTCTTAATTAAGCCGCAGGGCTGTTCTCCAAGTCTTATATTAGAATTCACTTTTTGAGTCAGGGAGCACTACCACCAGGAACTTGGGCCAAAGCAACAATTTGTGCGCTTTTGGGAGCTTGATTGCCAATATAGAGGCAACCTTCTAGGGAGGATGGGGAGCGTCTGGGTGTACAACGTGGAAGACCTCCACCAACTTGTGGCAATTTGCAAAAACTCAGGCAATAACCCAGCAGCTTTTGTATAAATTAAATCCTGTCCAAGCCACCAAGTATTGCACTGAGAAATGCAAACAACATGACACCAGAATAGCCTCTACCTCTATCTCTGTCAAGACTTTGATCACCTTAGGTTCAGGATTAGTGGGCAGCATGCCTTTAAATTCTGACAACAGGAAAAAATGTGAGACATGATGCTGTTTTCAATGTGTGGGGAGGACCAACCAGAAGGCCCCGTTTCCCAAATTCTCCTCATTATGTAAGGGGACAATAACTTGGTTGAAAACTTTTGTGAGGGAACCTTTATATGCAGTTGCATTTAGTGAGCATGACCAATGAACTCACCTTTATCCCATGGGTGGAGAAGCATTTAAATCCTGTGAACTGCTTGTGATCACCAATGCCTTTAATCAGGTGCTCTCAGATCAGAGATTGAGTGCTCCAGATTTTCTGGGCATGGTCTTCTGCAACAGAAACTTCTGGGTGAAGGCATGGGACAGGGGAAAATGAGAGGTATACCCCAAATTTGACCTCATAAAACAAAACCTGGTAGATGCATGTGAGGAATTGTTATATTTAAATTGTGCCAATGGAAGATTATCCTCCCAGGTATCCCACATAGTGGTGGCTTAACACCAGAGATATTGCTTGAGGATCTGGTTGACCTGCTCCATTTGCTCATCAGAATGGGAATGGTATGTTGCAGAACAGCTTAGCACAATCTTTTATATAGACAGAAGGAAATTTACAAAAATTAAGCTATAAACTGCACTCACCAGTCGCACACAATCATATTATTGCAAACAAAACATCGAAGACATGCCACACAAAGATACATGCCATTTACTCTGAGGTAATGCAGATAAACAGGGGGATATACATTGAAAACTTAGTAAAGCGGTCTACAACCACTTTAATTGCATTAAACCCATTGGAACTGAGAAGCTCAACTTAGAAGTCAATAAACTGAGGTCCATGGACCCTCACTCAGCTTCAGGGGATGGAGACGCCCATTACTGCCTGATCTACCTGCTTTTTCCCAAACTCACATTATGAAGCTAGTGATTTATGCTGAAATATCATTGGAGATCCCAAGCCAATTATAAGTCCGCTTCACTAAGTCAGGCATTTTTATAGTCTGGGAGACCCACAGCTGGAGGGTCATCATGAGCTTGAATCATCTAATTGTGAAGTTGGGGGTGGAATCCAACTCAGGATTATAACAAAATCTATCCTTTCTCTAATGATACAAAAGTCCGCCAATGCGTTGGAAGCACCAGCTGGTCAACCAGCCTCAACCCCTCCACACAGGACGTTTGACTTGTCAATACCTGAGAAATTAACAGTATCTCCAGACCACACTCTGCCACAAAATTTTAGGAAGAGAAACAACAACTAGAATCTGATCTGACAGAATTACTTTGGTTAGCTCTTATCCTTCCTCCTCTGTTGTACCCAAAGATTTGTTTTGACTTAACAAATTGAGGAGGACATTCAAGGAACCTTTTTCCAAATTTATATTTAAAATGAAACTACAGAGGTCTCAGTACGTCTAGTCCTGGTGATGTGTCAACTTCTGAAGTTTTCAGAAATACATTAAGGCCTGATGATCCATCTGCATGATCACTTCATGATATGTGCCCTGAAGGAGGTACTGCCAATGCATAGAAAACCATGCCACGGCGGCCAACTCCTTATTGTAG
Organism: Massospora cicadina; assembly: GCA_022478985.1. NCBI lineage: Eukaryota > Fungi > Entomophthoromycota > Entomophthoromycetes > Entomophthorales > Entomophthoraceae > Massospora > Massospora cicadina. Next base: position 29,538 of record JAKSZP010019188.1, read on the forward strand.
ATAGCCCAGGACTATTTGAATAAAGCAAACTTGCACAAAAAGTTAGTGATTGAATGTTTCATCCATCTTGTGGTTGAAGCAGCACCTCTCCAACAGGAGTTGATGATGCGTCACATGCTTTAATGAAAAGCTTGGTGGAGTCAGCGTGTTTAAGGATGGGAGGCGCCACAAACACCTCCTTGATGGCGTAAAACGCACGTTGGCATTCCTCCATAAAATGTAATGGAACATAATTTTCCATCAAGGGATGCAGCGGTGCAGCCAGCTGTGAGAGGGCGGTGACAATATCAGTAAAAAATATGATTGTGCCCAAGAAGATCTTCAATTGCTTCTGGATGATAGGGGTGGGCACACAAGGATGGCTTTGAGCTTACTGGGAGGAATCACGTAACCATCCTTCAAGACCAAGCTAGCTAAGAAAGTAGCCTCATCCCTGAAAAACTTGCACTTAGAGGATTTTACATAGAGGTGGCCTTGTGCAACGCAGCCAGCACTGTCTC
>JAKSZP010019189.1:0-29929 GCA_022478985.1 Massospora cicadina
GAGATAATTTGATGTCTCTCATGCTCTTGAGGTGATCCATAGCCATGATTGCTTTTACCTTCCCGTCTTGGGACTTGATTCCTCTAGAGTTAATCTTGTTCCCAATGAACTCAAGTTACCTCTTTAGAAAGGTGCACTTACTCTGTTTCAACTTCAGATTTGATGTTCACAGCTTGGTAAAGACCTCACGGAGGTGTTAGAGGTGTTTTGGGTAGTTATGGACGAATAAAGTAATTTTTTAATATAAATTACCATGCTAAACAACTTGAGATTGCTAAAAATGCGATCCATCGCGTGCTGGAAGGTGGCAGGGGCGTTACAGAGCCCCCACGGCATCCATGTGGGCAACTAACCCCTGACTACTGATCAGGGCGCATTTATTATAGTCCTCCATAGAGAGCTCAATCTGCCAGTGTCCGCTTGCTAGATCCATTTCTTGTAAGTATTTTCGTGCTGCCCAGGCGTTTTAGAGAGTTGTAAATGTGTGGGAGTGGGAAAGAGTCATTTTTGGTTAGCTTGTTTAAATGACAGTAGTCCATGATTATGCAATGTGTTCCATCATTTTTGCATACTAGCAGTAAAAGAGAGGCTTGGGCCTCTTCAACGGTCTAATTATTCCTATCTCAGCTAGTTTATTCTGCTCTTTTGTGATAACAGAATCTTCTGCTTTCAATCGATAGTAGGGTTTGAACTTGAATGGTATAGCGAATCCAGTATCCATATTGTGGATCTCTCCCTTGCAGAGTCCATAGTCATTGTATCTGGTAATAAAGATGTAGTTGTACTTGTCTATTAGCTCGTCTAGCAACTTTTGCTGTTTGGGGTCACATACTTAGACCTGAGCTCATCAAAGTCCTCTACATTATGTCTAAGTAATGTCATTGCAAATGGTCAGTTGGTTCTATGCAATGGATTGTCTTTTATCAAATCTGTTAAGTTGAGTTGTAATATTTCTTAAGGTGATGGTCAGCTCTCCAGAGTCGTTGGTATCATAGAACCCAGGTAAACTCTAAGTTAATGTTTGTGGATTTCACTATGACTGTAAACTTGCAAGATGATATCTTGCATAATCTTCACACTAATCAACAGGGTCATCCAGTGTTAATCCCCTGGTCAAATCTCTATAGTTTCTCTTGCGCTCAGTAAAAGGCCCTCATCCATACTAACTGAGGCGGGTAACTGTTTCACATCCTTCTATGTAAGAATGTGGTATATGGGGTAAATCAATTAATACATATCCACCAAACACGCTCTATGCTTCCACAGTTTGACGTCCTCATCCTTAAACACCAGCGGAAGTTGTAACTCAAGATGTTCCTAGTTCTGGTTTTGAACTTGTTCTTTGCTCCAAACTTTAAGAAGAACTGCTTCCTGATCAGAAAATCATATTGTTATTGTTAAAATCTTAGGCTTGATTAGTTGCTCGCTTCTGGACCTAGATTTCAACTGCACATATTTTTGGATTCTTGCGTTGATTATTTGATGGAAATTGATAGACTGAGGGAATAATAGTATGAAGATTATTATTGTTGATTGCCCAAAAGCCACATGGAGAGTATTGTCTAACGCTAGACAGGTGCTTATTCATCTTGAAGATGTTCTTGTACTGGTAAAGAACACTTTCACTATTCCCTTTTCACAGAGACAAGTGGAGATTTTGATATAACCAACTTAAGGATATCTGATCCTTGCAATCTTCTCTTAAGAGTAATGTTTAAACAACTGACGTTAAAACAGCTAAGTTATTATCAGTTTGAATCTTCTTTTATTAGAAAATTTGGGTTTTTAATAGTTAGAATTGGCACACAACTTTTCAGCTGTCCGCTGAGAATTATTTGTGCTCATATACTGGTTTGACCCTCGGTGTTAGGCACCAAATCTCGTTGGGTACCATTGCCTTAGGTTTCTTAGGCAGCATAATCCTCAGATGTTCAGCGGACCAAACAATTGGTATTAGGAACTTGAAACCAATTGTTTTGGCCAATGACAATTCTACTATTCCTCCAGTGTTTGAACGTTTTGGTAGTTTCTGATAATTCCAATCTGTTTTACTCTGTATGATTTCCTACAATTCAACTATTGGGTGTTATTCTTATATTAAATTATTGTTTGATTTAATTGTGGATTATGCCTGATGAAATTCTCATCTGTCAGCGGCCTCAGATATCATTGGGGATGATGCCCAACGATAATTTCATTAGTTGGCGGTCTCAAATATCATTGGGGATGATGCGTGATGACAATACCATCAATTTGCTGCTGTTGCCAATCCTATCTGATTATTTTTAATCATTGAATCTTATAATTGGATAAAAGGTTGGATTATGTGGTTATCTGCAATTCCAACAGTTATTATCCAAAACCACTTCTGTTATCATTAAGACCATGCGTCAAAATGTAAAGGTAGCACTAAATAGGCTCATAAAGCGTGGGAAACATCAGGTACATCAGTTTAGTACTTCAAATTATTATTGATATCAAGCATGAACTTTCAGCCTCTTCATGAGTTTAAAGGATCTTATGTTGACTGGAGCTCATGTGTTCAGTACAGCTAAAATGATCATTTTTTGAATATTCACTTCCAATTTTTTCACACTCTTTCTAGAAGGGTTTCCAGTGGTCATAACGTTTGTGGTGAATCATTCAAACTGTTTAAAAGCGGCAATTATCATTGTAGCTTTGACAGTATTCTCACCATCCAATTACAAGATCTTGAAGGTAGCCATCAACAACTTTTCATCTCTAACCGAGTTAATAATCCGGATTGGTTAATTTAATTGAGCTAGGTAGGTTTTGCTCAATCTATTCCCATCAACTTCTTTGACTCTCAACCTATCAGGCACAGCACTATGCTAGGTGTTCCTAAAACATGACATCCTGCATTGACTAAATCTTCATCCTCGTGATCATCTTCACCATCATTGTGCAAGTCCACCCATTTTACAGTGTTTGGGGTATCCTCTTTAGTCATCTTTCTTTTAAGCGTTGAGTATTGACATGATTGATAAGTGCCATGTTGACGAAACTTATTTCATGTCAGTTCTCAATTGAGCAAGCGCTCTGGTGGTTTAGGACTCTTATTTTTTGGTTTATCATCCTATTCATTAGCAACATAGACTGCCTTGCTAATCCATCAAGTTGGTGTTCCCATGAACTCGTACTCCACTATATATCTCCCTTATACGTTGAGTAAAGCTTCTTTAAGAGCCTTTAGGGACATCGCGCTCTTGACTGAAAGAGTCATATGCATCTTCAAGGAGGGATACATCTCCAATGTGCTAAGAAGAACTTTTCGCAGTAGGCTAATCATAGTTTCTATCATATACAATTGCTGAGATTTGAGGTAGTTGCAATAGGTGTAGTTCACTACTGACTAGTTCTTGCCCATTTTTAGAAGTAAGGATCTTGCTTCATGTTTTAAACGTCTTGTTAACTACTGAGCTCTGAGAGGAGAATTCTCTTCTCTTTAGTTCAAGTTATTCCAGGTCATCGGCTCACACTTAGGATCTAATGAGCCTTGTAACTCATACATCATTGCATGTGACAAGCCTTTTGGAGGTCACTAGTGCCATCAATGCTGTTCTTGTACATCTGTAGGAACCAGCAATTGTTTCTTCTATAGGTCATTTATGGTTTAAAGTAAGGTTTGAAGTTATGATTTTTTGAAGGGTCAGCACGCATCATGATTGGTTGTATGGCATCAGTTGAGTGGTCAATACAGTTGTCTCCAAATTAGTAACTGGTCAAGTAGAGGTAGGATCTTTTAATATTCACAGTTGAGCCTTTAACTCATCTATGCTCTTGTTCATACTAAACAGCATAATATTGTGCTGTTCTAAGCATATTCCATAATCGATCAGTGTGCATAAGCTTTCTTTATTCTCCTTTCAAGGAATAAAATTTAATTCTTCTATATTCTTAATGTTAGCTTCAAGCTTGATATAAACAAAGATCCTCTCATGATAGAAATGTAAGATATCATGATCTTCTAGCAGCCTTCTTGATGTGCTCAAGATAGTTATATAAATCATGAATTTCTAATTTAATGTCATGGAGCCTTTAATGGATAGTATCCTCATCCCTCTCCAGATTTTAAAAAAAAATTTATATGATATATTTCCATATCTTTTCATTGTTAAACTGCTTTTAAGGATTCTCTTAATCTTCACTATGACATTATGATGCCACCCTTATAGTAAGTACCACAATCAACTTGCTGACCTTGGCTCACTTAACTTGTGAGGCCAACTTGCTGCTCAGGGGTCTACTTCGCGCAGATTAGGCACCAGACAACCGTCTCCTAGATCATAACTATCCTTATTGAGCAAAATATTCTCTGATGTTACCCATTGTAGCATCGATCTCTTAGGTAAACTGCTTGAGCCCATGGAAAAACTCTTATTACAACTCTCTGAAATGTTAACTTTATATTGACCCTCAGGACACAAAGGAATCTAATCCAACATCTCCCTTGGAAGCTCATCTCCAAGGTATCCACGAGATCAATTGTCATGTTCATTCAGAGCAGTTATTATGATGGTTAATGTATTCTGCTTAATTGCTAATTCCAGACTGGCTACTGGTTATTATATTACTTAAACCACTATAAGTGAAACATAAGAAATAAAATTGAGATTTAAGAGAAATGGTTTTTATTGTGATAAAAGTGAAATGTCTTATACCTCGATTGAAAATTAAGATATAACGTGAATGAATATTATAAAGTAGTTTGGTAATTGTGGTAGCAATATTGGGATTTTAAGATCCATTAGTCAAGCGGCGCCTGATTTCTTTAGTTGCTTCATCCAGTTAATTTAATTCTTTTATCTGCAATATCCTTTTCACAGTGATTACCCCTGAACCTGGATGTTCAAGGGTTTTTTCTGTTCCCACTTCTTGGTTATGTGTTTCATCTTATCCTTGGGCTATTGCTTTGTTACCCTATTAGGTAATAAGTTTATTTACTTTGGGCTTGTGCAATGGCGCGCCTTCAATGCACCTCACATCAGGTTTTAGAGAAGCTCTTATAATGGGTGGTGTGTAAGGAGAGTGTCTATAACTCTCCTGTTCTCAGCTTGGAGGTGCTCGGTGCACAGGCCCAACACCAGGGAACTAGCTGTTAGAATAAAAATCATTATTTCCCCAGCAGAGGGAGCTGGAGCAATAATAACTTTTGCAAAGAAAGGCGACAAATAACCAGTCTAAAACGTCGCAGTGTACACTGAGAAAAGGGTTAAATGACCCATGTTGGAGAGGACCTGGATGAACTAATGGTGCCCAAGGGGATAATCATATTTTGTCCAAAATGGCAAGTTTAACGGAGTGCAAGACCTCCTCAAAGGGGTCCGCACACAGGATCACTTGGAATAACATATAAAAAAGGTAAAACGGGGGAATTTTATTTAGGAAGTCGACCAACAAGGAATGTTGGTCAGGGAAAACATATTTAGAACTTGAATGGGGAGATTAGGGCTATGCCGCAGTGGGCCCAAGCACCAACCCACCAATAGGGTCACGCTGCCATCTGAATTAGTGTAATAGGCTGAAACTGACTTCACTTGAGTGATTAAATGATGTTGAATACAACCTAAATGCGTTGTTTCAAAAATGAAATGGGATTCAAAACCCCGTTCCTTGACAAACCAAATAGAGCCATCCAAGTTAATTTGGTAGAACATCCATTTTAACGCCTGAATGGCGAAAGGGGCTGAGCTCCTGGCACCCCACTAGTACCAACCTGGGCATATTTTTCCCATACCCAGCATTGGTCTAGGGTATGCTTCAGATCTGGGAGGCCCTGTAGTTTCACCTTCTGGGCCTCTTGGCGCCCAGCCTTGTCCTTGAGGTCAGTTCCTACTATGATGTCATAGGACCATGACATTACCCTCTCCTCCCAATGGGGCTCAACCCCCCCTCCAGGGGCTTGCGCAAGGGAAAAGTTCTTGTGCGCAGGGGCCAACTTTATGGTGGCAATGGTCAGTTTGGGTTGAGATCCAGCAGCCTGGGGGAAACGCTCGTGAAAGGCATCAATCAGATCTTGGGCATGCACACAATCACATGCTGGAACCCATCTGTTCTCTGCAACATCAAAGCCTCTCAGGATACCAGGTACTCCGTCTTCTTTTAACACGGCGGGAGGCAACTATCTCTTCCACCTTCCACTCTGGTGCCCCATTCACGAGATAGGCCTTGGGAGTATCTGGTGGGGGCCCTTGAACAACATGAGTTTGCTCTCATGAAACACTAAGAAGATCTGAAATGAAGGGGGAAGATCCAGTTGGTATGAGGCATGGACCACCTTTCTAACAACGTGGTAAGGGCCAATCCTCTTAGGTCCTAGCTTCTTGCATGGCTGCTTGATAGGGATGTTTTAAGCATCAAGAATCACTAGATCCCCTTCCTTGTACGCTGGACCCACTCGGCGCTTCCCATCAGCGTTCTCCTTATACACTTTCATTGCCGCCTTCAAGCTTGTGGAAACCCCCTGGTGGACCTTCTTGATGTTCTTGGCAAATTCCATCACTACTTCAACCTTAGACCCACAGCTGGGCTCCATGTTAAAGGTGGGGTTAAAGCCTTGGCTGGCGAAAAACGGGGAACAACTAATCAAGGAGTGCAAGGTATTGTTGTAGCTAAACTGGGCCATAGGAAAGTGAGAAACCCAATCTGAATGATCTTCAGCAGTATAACACCGCAAATACTGTTCCAAGCACTGGTTCACTCATTCAGTCTTCCCTTCTGATTGAGGGTGATAGGCAGTCAAACAGCAGGGGTGAATCTGAAGAGTCTTACACAACTTTTCCGAAAAGATGGAGGCAAATTGGGGTCCCCAGTCACTGATAATCTCTTGAGGAACCCCATGGAGCGCAAACACATGTGTGACGAAAAGCCTAGCCATCTCCACTGCGGTTATAGTGGTTCTGCAAGGAATAAAGTGGGCAAACTTCGTGAACCAGTCCACTACCACCATGATGGCATCATAACCATCTGAGGCTGGTAATTCCATAATGAAATCAACCAAAAGGGAAGTCTTGGGCCCATCAGCCTTTTGGACTGGTACCAACAACCCCGCTAAAGGTTGATGATTGGGTTTCATCTGGTTACATACCAGGCACTCCTTACAATACCGCCCCACCTGAGCAGGCAATCCCTTCCAATTGTAGGTGCGATGTATTAACTCCAAGGTCTTTGTTTTCCCCAGATGACCAATGGTGATTCCATCATGATGGTCCCGGATGATGTCCAGGTGCAGTGGTCCAGAAAGTACCCAAAGGCGCCCCTGAAACCACACCATCTCATCCTTTACATGATAACCCCTGGATAGATCCTCTTGATTTGAAGCACTCTTTGTAAGTACCATAGTATATTTTCCCAACAGCGGCTGAGAAAGGATGACCTTTCTGAACACACCATATTTCTCCGCGTTTTCCAGAGGTGCAAGCACTGGCCCGTTGGCCAGAGGAGAGGAAAGTTGTGACAGAATTTTACTTAAAGGAAACATAACCTGTGTGTTGTGGACCTCCACCTCCTTGGGATCAGGTGCTAAAGCAGGGTTGCAGCTCAAAGAATTTGCCAAACCATTATCCTTGCCCTTGGTGAACTTATACATGAATGCAAATTGGGCAAGGGTCTCATGCCAAAGGGTCTGCCATGGGGTTAGGATATGAGGGGCACGGTAATACAGCAAGGCACGGTGATCTGTACATATGCAGAATGGTTGGGTAGAGCCACGCAAGTGGTGACACCAATACGTAAGAGCCTACACCACAGTTAGTAACTCCTTGTCATAAATGGCTTAGTTCAACTTGGGCAGAGACATTTTTTCTGGAAAAATATCCCACCGGATGCTCTATCCCAGCTTTGCCTACTTGTAACAAGGCAGCCACTATGGAGAAGTTGGAGGCATCTGTGGACACAATGAACTCTTTGGAAGGGTCAACATGGCGGAGAACAGACGTGGACAACAGGGTGCACTTCACTGCTTGGAAAGCATCCTCCAAAATGGGGGACCACTGAAGCACCTTGGCACCGCTAGCCTTGTATAAGGGAGCCGCCACCTCAGACAGATTGGGAGTGAACTTCTTGAGGAACGTGCACGTCCCCAAAAAGCTCCTCAATTCCTTGACCAAGGAGGGGGTAGGCCACTCACAAATAGCCTTCTCCTTGTCTGGAGTTAACATATGTCTTTGGTAAAACATGACGTTGCCCAAAAAAATGACCTGTTACTTGAAGAATTCTCACTTGCTTATCTTCAGTGTAAGGCTGGCTGCCTTTAACCGCTCCACCACTTGCCAAAGGTGTACTGCATGGGACCCCTGATCAGGAGAAAACACCAGGATGTCATCCATGTAAGCAACCGCGCATACCCCTAACAAGTCCCCCAACGCTGCATCAATGCGGCGTTGAAAGATAGCAGGTGCATTTTTAAGCGCAAAGGGCATGATCTGAAACTGGAATATTTCTTTTCTGGTGTGGAAGGCGGTTAACCACTCCTGGCCCTTCTTTTTCTAAATCTGATTAAACGCATTGAGGCAATCCAGCTTAGAGAAGACCTTCGCCTTCTCCACATAACGCGCAATCTGTGAATCCAAAGGGATGGGATGGAGGTCTGGTACAGTGACATTGTTAAGGTTCCCGTAGTCCACACACAGGCATAAAGTACCATCAGACTTCTCCACAAAGAGAAGGGGGGAGCATACAGGGGAGGTACGATGAAAAATTGCACCTTTGGCCTAATGTTCCTTCACCCACACATCCAACGCCCCTTCCTCCCGGACAGTCAATGGGTGAATGGGGGAAGATATATGCACCAGATCCACCATGAACTTGAAGTCACAATTAAACTCAGAGTGCTCAGGGAGTGCGTTGGCGGATGCTGCATCAAAAGAGGATTCCAAACCCTCCAAACAGGAAGGTAAGGAAAATCCCACGGAGGAGGAGGTCTTCAGCAAAGGAGCAAGATAAGGAGTGGGAACATTGGGCCAATGAGGTAATGGGCCCTGGGCGTTATCCTCCGACAAGGGAACAAGCAATTGGTGACCATTTACCAAGGATAAGGATAGAGTGTTTTCTTTCAAATTAGTCCTGACGTCAAACTTTCTCAACCACTCAACCCCCAAAATAATGGGAACAAGAGGTGCTTGATAGCTTGAAAATGGTCAGACAGAAGATAGGCGCCCACCTGGTAGTCCACCAACTCTATGACGTTAAGTGTAGGGATACCTTGAGAAGCCCCACCTCTAACCATACCACCTAATGAGTAACTCAACTCAAGGTAGTCAGCAAGGTCTTGGTCAATAAAATTATTCAAGGCACCGGTATTCACTAAAATAGTTGTGCTGAACTTCCCAAGGAAGGATGTAAGGGTAGCAGTCAAGAGGAAGTATCCAGAGTGGTATTTATTCAAAGCAGAGAAAGCCCCCATCTTACCTAAATTTTCTTCTGGCTTGAGCAAACCATAAGGGTAGGTTTGGGAATCAAAGAAGGGGGAGGGATAGTTGGCCACTCTCACTACTGAGGCCACATACCCCTCCATGCCTTCTGCAGATTCATAAACGTTTTCATATTATAAGCGCATTTCTTTTTCAACTTTCTGAGTGCTGCAAATCATGGAAGAGGTCAAATGGGGATTTTCTGGTGTGATTCCATACAAAGGAATGGGTTTCAGATCTGACCATGAGAGGGCCAATATGGTTCAGAGGTATATCTCAGGTTTTCTTATAAAACGCGTTTTTGGATGTGATTGACCCTATCCCTTGAACTGCGATGGAATGCCCAATGTTATCCATGGCTAACACCCCCAGGCCCATATGCGCCAATTCCAATGGCATCGTCTGAATGCGCTGGCAAAAGGAAAATTTTTCTATTTAATTTGAAAGTGATAAATTTGGCAGAAAGTTGGGGAATCATGACTTTCAGACTGTGAACCATCCGTATCCACCAGGTATGAGCATGAAGGGTGGATATTTTCAGTCAGAGGCAACCATAATAATGACAAGTTGCTCCAACCATTGGAAAAAATAGGAAACTGCGGTGCGGCTAACAACAGCCAACTCCCACAGCTGGCGCCCACTGTTCCCACTTTAGAAAAGACCCACACGGAAAAAGTTTGTACACATAGAGTTAAAGGGTTGGTCAACTAATGTAAGGAAAGTGTCTATAACTCTCCTGTTCCCAGCTTGGTGGTGCTCGGTGCACAGGCCCAACGCCAGGGAATTAGCTGTTAGAATAAAAATCATCATTGCCCATCAGAGGGTGCTGGAGCAATAATAACTTAAGCAAATAAAGGCGAGAAATAACCAGCCAAAAACGTCACGGTGCACACTGAGAAAAGGAGTAAACGACCCTGGTTGGAGGGAACCTGGATGAACTAATGGTGCCCAAGGGAATAATCATATTTTGTCCAAAATGGCAAGTTTGATGGAGTGGAAGACCTCCTTTAGAGGGGTCCGCGCACAGTATCGCTCAGAATAACATATAAAAATAGTAAAACGTGGAAATTTTATTTGGGAAGTCGACCAACAAGGAATGTTGGTCAGGGAAAACATATTCAAACTCAAATGGGGGAATTAGGGTTATGCCGCAGTGGCCCAAGCACTGACCCACCAATAGGGCCATGCTGCCATCTGAATTAGTGTAATAGGTTGAAACTGACTTCACTTGAGTGATTGATTGAAGTTGGATTCACCTGAACGCGTTGTTTCAAAAATGGAACAGGTTTTGAAACCCCATTCCTCAACAAACCAAATAGAACCATCTGCATCAATCTGGTAAACCATACATTTTAACGCCTGGACTGACATAAGGGGCTGGGCACCTGGCACCCCACTAGTACCAACCTGGGCACATTTTGCCCATACCTAGCGTTGGTCTAGGGTATGCTTCAGGTCTGGGAGGCCCTGTAGTTTCACCCTCTGGGCCTCCTGGCGCCCAGCCTTGTCCTTGGGGTCAGTCCCTACTATGATGTTATAGGACCATGACATGCTGTCCATTTTTGTTAATATTTGCATGAGAACCACTATTGTTCCCATTGGGGTATTTGGTTGAATCATTGCATCATCATTAGCTGTTTAGAATTCATTTCGCCCCCCTGAGATATAAAATGAGCTTTATTTTCATAGTCTACTTCAGTGACGTTGTTATCTTCATATATTAGAACTTCTGGAGCGTCAGGTGTTAAAATATTTTTCATGACATCTTTCTTATCTCCCAGAAAAATTCTTTGCCCATTTGAATCTATAAAAGGGGCTTATCCAACTCCATACGCAGTCAGTAAGGTACCTGCACATAAGCTAGTTTGTGGTTGAACTCTGTTCATTTTGTTAGTTAGGGATAATCTAAGAAATGTCTTGTGGCCTCATCTGTGACACCATGTTTTAATCAACGTAATCTTTTACTAATCTTTACCACTATTCCCTGTCCACCCTCTCCCACAAAAATCATTTATGAAGGAGACAAACGCTAATATTTACCTATTTCCCTCCCTTGGGAGTACAAAGAGTTCTTATTAAACCAAACTTGAGTCATTAATTATGCAAGCTTATGTCTTTCTATCCAAACTATGTAACAGATGCAAATTTTTGAAAAAGAGGTTCACCTAGGTTCCAAACTATAAGATGATGAATTTGAATACTAGGCTATTCATTGCATAGAAAACTTCAGTTTTCACAACATAAACTCCTAGAGATCAAAATAGTTTTAAGAGAAAGCCTTATTACAGCAAATTATATACGCTATATATGGAAGTCATCTCATGAGGCTGGTAATCAATATACTTACTAAAATATTAATATCATGATCCACAATGTTTAAGCCCAAATAAGGCAAAATAAAATGACTAAACTAATCTGTTGGTCCCTTCATTTTTTATTGACCAAAGAATGTGATCTTGGTCTTATCCTGGCCCTTCTTATTCCCATATTTTCTTAACAATAAGTTAGATGAACTTCCTACTACTGGGAATGCCACAACTAATTATTTTTAATTATTTTAAAAAAATTTTGAATTGACTTTATGGGTATTTTGTGTGCTTTTTTACTTTTTGGCCCCCCCCTTTTTTTAGTACTAGAACTTTTTGGCCCCCTTTGGGATGCCCAATTCCAGTCAAATGGGACATTTTTGTGACAAGTACAGCCTCTTATATGTATATACTAGTACTTTAAAAATTAACTTGAAAACTTAATAAGAAATATAAAACAATTATTTTGGCGATTTACTTATCTACTACACTATCAGACTATAAGCATCTTTAGTTTTTAGCTGTTGTTTTTATCACTGAAATCAATATATCAGTATGAGTACCTTTACAATCGCCTAGGCTTCTAACTTAGCTTATAAATTATATCAAGTTGATACATTTAACTGTTTTAATTCATTTGAGGTATGCAATTTGTGGATGGACAATACCAAAGCTCAAATATCAAAATAAGATAATCACAAATTAAACAAACCAAAGGGTGGTTAGCTGAGCGGGTAAAACTGCTTCCACTCCTAGTGCGGGTTTTGAGTTTGAAACCTGTGCTGGCTAGAAAAATTCTTGGTGTGGTATATTTGTCCCAAGGTCGACCCACCTCAAATACTTTTTTTCAAATATAACAAACCAGACTGCCTAAAATGGGCGGATGAAAAACACAAAATAAAAACGCAACCAAACAGGTGAGACATCAAAGAACCGCTTATACCACCATGGAGGAAGGGGAGGGGCTCAGAGGGCTCATCCTCAACAGCGTCTTCCTCTTACCAGAGCAGTACATGGCAAGGCGGCGAGCAAGGGTGTAGTTTCTTTTGTATTATGAGTTTTGACGATGCTTTGGAGCAGCTACTCATAAAAATTGTCAGTTATAAGAGATACGCCCATATAGAGAGCTAAAGTTTTTCTTCTTAAATGCAGATGTTAGGGAGTTTAGAGGTCATGGAGGCATTGGGGTGGGTAAACTTGGCTTTAGGTTTCTGTGCTACCATGGCACATTCTGGATGGCAGTGTTAGAAGCTTTATAAAGGTGATCAATGTTGTTTTTGGTTGCCATAATGTTGATTGGGGGGGTAATGGGAGGAGAGAGGTTTTCTTGCAAGAAGCGCCACCAACTTAGTAGCAGCTTTATGGAGAGGATGACAACCTGGCGTGGCAGATGCTTCAACGCCAAGCTGGTGGTCACTATGGAATGGATCAGCGCTTGATTGTGGGGCATAAAATCAGAGGGCACTGCGCCTCATTCTGAATTGAGGAACCGCTCAACTTGAACAATGAGCGGGTCAATAAAATTGACTGATATTCAATTTTGGCCAATAAGCTCTAAGTTTTCTGGTTGGACTAAATTGAGGGCCTTGGCGTATTACTTAGGACTGATTGGTTTTGTTTAATTGCGAGCTCAAACTGCAATCTAAGAAAGTTTGTGATTGGTGGGAGCATCTGCGGCACTGAGATGGGAGGGTCCTAATTGGTTGCTGCGGGATTTTCTGCAGCAGCAGGCTTTGGGGTGTGGGTTGGATAGTACCCCATACCAATAAAAGCGTGGGGTTGGTGGCGGAATGAAAGTTGGTAGAGGTGGGCTTGAAGCCAGCTGAAGCTGCAAGGGATGATCATTTGCGCTTTTAGTAATTAACTCAAAACAGGGTGGAAAGTTTTTCCACCCACCCAAGACGTGGGCCCAGAATAGATGGTCAGGGACAGAAGGTATGATGACATGATAAGGGTAAATAATGAAATTAAATATGAATTAGGGCTTATTGTAACAAACGCCTGAGTTCCAGAAAGGCGTGTGACTCCATTTGGGACCACAAATTATAGGATGATGATAGAGCTTTAGATTGCTAAACCTTCAATAATCTCCTGATGGAGCACCGCAGAAGAAAGGTAAGTGGGAAAACCAGCAAAATGAAACATTAAAGTGGTGTCCACTAGGAGCCAGGTATGAGAGCTAGGGATAGGGGTACCCTTGAAAACCAGGGGCATAGTTGGAGCTGTGGCAGCGTCAGCTTCATAAATAAGATTGAGGTAAAATACCCCTTATAGGATTTGCTTCATTTAAGCTGATGAATGCATCAACACCTGGGCTAATTTGATTATTTTTTATCATTATATGGGAATAATTTCTCATAGTTGACCCAAAGGCTAAAATGCATATTGCTCAGAGGGAGCACCAGGGGGCAACGGGGCACCGCCTTGTTAGTTTGAGGTGGGTGGTGAGATCCTGGGACAGGAAAAACAGACCCAAGGACTTTTTAGGACTGGATGAACCAGTCTCAACGCGTATTCCAACCACATAAGATTCTAGAGGAAGTTTCACCACTGCCACTCACTGGAGCAGTTGGAAGGGAATCTGAGGACATTGGGGCAGGATTAGCAGGTGGATGTCAAAGTTTAATTTACTTTTACTCTTAATAAATTTACTCATAAAGAAATGCCAAGCGGAAAGAACAATAAATTTTTATATTTTATTCGAGGTGGGCTGACCTGGGGATGATACTGCACCAATTGAGGGGAAATCAAATGAATGGGAAAGGAGGGTAAAATCCAGAAACCCTCCATGCATGGCGTATGATAGGCCAGGAACTCCATGGATCGCCTTTGCTAATCACTATCTCAGTTCAGAGCATTGGTGCGCAATGCCAACACAGTCATAGCCATCCCCTACCCAAAGTTCCTGTACCAGAATTGAACTCAGGGAGGCAGTGATATAGGTTCCTATTCTACCACTGGGGTATCCTCCCCTGCAGAAAGAACAATAAGCATATTTTAATTCTTTTCACACTTCACGTTCTAAAAGTTACATAGCTAAAAAGGCAAAATTTTCATATTTAGTATTATGGTTTATGGGAAAGCAAGAAATTTATGATCTATATACTAACATAAATTAGGTTAAAGTTTAACTAAAAATTAGCCAAGGATTTTTAGATTGACCACAGTTGGACTTATGTCTACCATAGCATTTTCAATGACTTGACAACATCATTATAAATTTCACATCAGCTTTTTAACTTATGACTAATTTATGATGTTCATCCATCTTAGAAAATTGTAAGTTAGTAAATTCATATCTCAAAAAATTACTTGCCCTAAAATTTTTTCAAAAGTTTGACTCAGATCTGTGCATCGTTAGTCTATATTAGCTTCATACTTGTACTTAATGTAAATTTATTTTAGGTTTGCTATGATTTCCATCTAATGACAGTTTTAAAACTGATAACCCCTCAGAAACTTTTCCTGTTGCAGGCTCCTATTTTATATGACATCCTTGATATAAGCATTTCCACTAACAAGTTGTTTATAAGCTTAGTTTCTTTATTGTATTATGCCCTGATGACAGGTATCTTACCAAATATACCTTTATATTTCTAATCTCAGAATCAATTTGGGGTATTCTATTTCACTACTTATGATCCTCTAGCAAGCCATAGGCTGGCTACAGTCTGTGGTCTTTACACTATGATATTTAAACCAAGACCATTTTTCTGCCAATATCCCATTCCCTTACAGAAAAATTGAATCTCACAGTTTGTAGGTAGGGCTTACCAGTTCCCCTCAGTTTTTTCATCTATTTAATGACTTACCTTCATGAACACCATGACTCATCCTCCAATATATGTCCACTAAACTTGCTACTCTATTGCATCTGCTACATCTCTATGAAGATACACAACTCAGTTATATCTGCAAAAAGCTTAATCAAAAAGGTGTTCTGTCATATCTAGGCTCAACCTGCCATGGAACATTTGCAATCACTAAAGGGTAAAAATTGAATGCCATTTTAGATACTTTTTTATGTAAAGCTAAAATCATTAAAATATCTACTAAGCTTATAGGTTGTAGGTCTAGGATTGCACCTCAAGGTATATTATCAACCATAAAACTTGGCAATGTTTTCTTTAGAAAAGTGAAAAGATGTGATATGGATTGTATGAATCTTTAGGTAACAATTCAAGTTATAACTGATGTTGCCAAAGTTTGATACATGTTTAAAGTTTAGTATTGCTAACCAGTGGTGGCGTTTACATATCTTAGTTTTCAAGGTTTAAAGACTTTCAGAATAGGTAACTGATGGCATTTTTTCCTTTAAAGCATAATAGAATAGGTGAATATTTTGTACCACTGAGGTGAGATTGATGGGGAGAGCTGAGGAACCTTTGAATAGGCTCTGGTGAACTAAGTTGAGATCTTCAATAGGTGGCGAGGGACCTATTGTAATAAACTGGTAGATAAATATTCCAAAGCCTGGAGAGGAGCTGCTGAAAAGGCTCTAAAAATCAAATAAAGTAACCTAAAATTTGGAGGTAAAAAAACTTATTTTTATTAAATAAAAAATAGAGAACTTTTATAGGTTGTGACTCTACCTCTTTTCTTTCAAGACAGCGCTGACCTCCACTGGTGAGATCTTCTACACCCTGAACTTGGTCAGATGAAATATCAACAGCATGATTCTCTTTTACAACTTTGATAGTTACCAAAGGGATAATTCTCCATTGATATCAGTTGATTTTAGCTGTAAGTTTAGAGATAGAAAAATTTGGACAACTGAAGTATGAATTTGATTGAACCAATTCTCTGCAGGTCAAATTCCAATAAAGACCTTTCTTGCCATTTGGCACAATGCAAACCTAAGCTAAAAGAGAAGATTTATCTTGATCATTTGGTGGATTATGTTGCATTGAGATCCCAAAAAGTATGGCGTGAACAGTACCAAAAATGGTAGTTTGACATCCACCAAATTTAATCATTCTAAAAATATTTCTACAAAACAATGAAAGCACAAGATATACCCCAACTGGATGAGATATGACAGCCGTTTATATACTGTACCTCTGTCACCTGGTGGGCATCACAGGGTTGCTCTTGAATGGTGCATTACCAACCATGGCTCTAGCATGGCTAAGGTATGGCGAGTGATCATGTCACACATACCTCTGGTCATCTGTGTTTGCTGACTGAATGGGCTAATGCCTTATGGTGGCTTAAGGTCCCTACTAGAGAGTGTTTTATGCATCATAAGTCAAGGTTGGATCAAGTTAATATTTCTATGATACTTTAACATGAAGTGAGAATCCCCTTGCAGCATTTCAGAACTTGGTCTGCTCCTCCCAATGACAACTACATGAGATTGATAAAAATAGATACATTAATCTATAAAATGCAACTACAAAGTGAGGGTCCTGACATATGCAAAATGGGCTTTATTTTGGAGAAAGTATAAGAATTCAGGTGAGGAAGGGCAATACACCCTCAACTAATAATTAGTAAGATAGAAAGGGCTACAAAAAAAATATTAAGTTACACTTTAAAGTTTAATGAATGCCATCTTCCCAAAAACCACTAGCTGGTGGATTGGTAGCCAAATTATAATAGATAATTCATAAAAATATAATCTTATCTAAAATCATCCTTAATACACATCAACTTGACAATCAAGTCTCATTTGAAGATTATGATTACAAACTCATCATAATGGATTTCTTAAGTCCCTACCTTAGGATTTACCATGTATGATTGCCATTTGTTACATTACCCTCAAAAGCAGGAATCCTAAGGCATGCAAAACATGATCATTGAGGTAAGGAATTGCAATCAAGAGATTTATTCAAAGGGTGACTTTATAAAAGGAGAGCTTGAAGGGAATCAAT
Source organism: Massospora cicadina (assembly GCA_022478985.1). Classification (NCBI taxonomy): domain Eukaryota; kingdom Fungi; phylum Entomophthoromycota; class Entomophthoromycetes; order Entomophthorales; family Entomophthoraceae; genus Massospora; species Massospora cicadina. The sequence goes on from JAKSZP010019189.1 coordinate 17,614, forward strand.
TGGAAATCCGTGGTTCCCAGAAAGTGTCAAATTTCCCTAATGGTCTTCTGGTAGGCACAAGAGGCTTCAATTGGCAGAAGCCATTCAACTACCCCCAAACTTCCCATCTTCCTCATCAAAAGCCATACAAAAATAGTAAAGACTAGAGGGTTCATGTTAATGCTTGGGACACTGCCAATGGACCTTCTTGTGGGCTGCCAGTTAAGCACAACCTGCCAAAAAGGTAACCTAAAGATTAGAATGGATGAGGTTATCAAGACCTCACTTGCATTTGAAATAATACAAGCCCAAGCCAAATTGAGCTACATAATTATTCAGCAGAATAGGTTGCAATGAAATCCCAAAATGTAAGGCACAGAAAACTAGAATGGCAAGTTTGTATCACATAAGTTAATAAGTCTCGAAAATAATGAACACAATTTGATAAAAGCATAAAATATACCCCAACAGGATGAGATGTGACAAGTATTCATTTTCCGCCAGCCTTTGTCATCTGTTGGGCTCCACAGAGCTGCACTCAAATGGCACATAACCAAGCCTGGCTCTAATGTACCCTGAGGTATGACGGGCAATCATCCCACATCTACCTCTTATCATCTGTGCCTGATGACTAAATGGGCCAAAGCCCTTGTGGAAGCCTAAGGTCCCTATTAAAGAGGGTTCTAGGTACTTACAGGTCTTGTCAGCTCCAGTTTATCCTGTCACAACTCATGATTGTGATATGCAAAGCCCTTGCAGAATTCTAGAACTTGGGGTTTCTCATCCAATTACAATACACAAAATTGATAAAGCTGAATAAACTTATAAAGCACAACTCCCAAGTGTGGTCCTGGCATATTAGAAAATTTGCATTAAAATTATTCAAGGTAGGTCAACCTTGGGACAAATATAACACACCAAGGTTTTTTCTAGCCATTATAGGTTTTGAACTTGTATTGAACAAACCTGCACTAGGGTGAAAGTAGGAATTACTCTGCTAGTCTAACCACCCTTAGAAAATTGGCATTAACTTGGAGAAGTAATGAGAATTTTTAGGTGATTAAAGGGGAACATGCCCTCATCTGATAAATTATAGCCCAGCGAGAGCTCAACAAATTACTATAAATTAGTTGTTGAAGCCTAACAAATGCTGATCCCAGAAATTGATAGTTGGTGGATTGGGTGCCTAAATTCTAATAAAATCTGCCAGAAAGTATAATATAATTTAAAACTATCCCATTTTGCATTGACTCAACGATTAATTTAAATTAAAGAATAAGATTAAAAACGTCATCTTATAGAATTCCTAAGTTCCAACCTTAGGAAATAAATTTACAATTGCCAATTGCTTCACATATTTTGTGCAAAGTAACTTGGGTATCTTTGGCATATGTCTCTTATTCAGATAAGCAAGTTTCTTATCTTTGTTTCCACTTTATTTTGCCTCTACTTCTGTGATTTTATTAAATAAAAACCTCATACCCCTAATTTTAGAACTACTTTGTCTTATCCCACTATGCAAGTTAAAGGTCCTCTATAACTTTGTGTTAGCTACCAGTCACAGGCTTTGTAGCAATGGCAAAGATAGCATAAAACTATCATAATCTACTTAATTCCAAGTTAAAGGGGATGATTAGTTAAGAACTAAAAAGCTTAATGGAGGGATGGTTCTGAATACCTAAATTTTTAAAAGTTGATAGAGGATATGTGATAACAGATACTAAATCTGAAAGAACCATTAAAAAGTCATCCTTACCTTACACCTCTGCCCTTAAATGAGCTTATCATTGAATCTAATTATAATAAATGGATCTCAGCGTGATGAAAGTATTAACTATCAATATCTAAAACCTAACACTAATAGTTTAGACTTTGGCCTATTGTAAGATTGCTCAAAGTGATGTTGGCTGCAGCTGGTGGGATCAACGATTCATGTTCAATCTGGAGTATTATCTTGAATCAATATACCTATCCCGCTCCTCAGCCCAATACTCAAATAAAATATCATGATAACAGTTTAAAGGTTAATCAATCTGTACATCCTATCAAGCATCTACCTGTGGTGTTAAAATGGTTTAGAGGTAATATAATATATTTAGGCCTCAGGTTCAGGTGCATTACACTTGGTATTGCTTTATAAAACTATGATACTTGATCATAAAAATATAAAAGCTATAATCATAAACTACCTTAAAGTATACTAGTCAATTTCCCCAGCTTTTCACGTTATTATATTTTAACAGATGATTCTAATTGATGTTTTAGTTTTTATAGGTAGAATAACTTCAATAAGTTTACAGACCGTTAAACTAATAAAATAACCAAATTATCAACTAATTTAAAAAAACATTCAACCTTCTGTATCAAGCAAAAGCCACCAACCGCTTAGAATAACCAATTGAGCTGAAGAGTTAACTAAATTATCAACCACTTAACTGATACATTGAGCCTATCAGGTCAACCCACAACCACCAAGTACTTAGCAAAAAAATAAAACTGTTTAATTATATAACCCATCGACTACTTACCTGAAGCTTTTAAGCCTATCAAATCAACCTAAAACCACCAATCGCTCAGCCAAATACAATTGCTAGACTAATAAAAATGACCAAAAACTGCTATCCGCTTACCAAATCCTATGTCCTACCAAATTAAACAAATAATACCAAAACGGTCAGCAAAAAAGCATTGTCAATTACCATTAAATCTTATATATATCTTTTAAAACCTGTGTATAACTTCAATTAAAGTTATACAACATCTCTTTAAAAGGTAGCCCATGGCCATCCCCAAAACTATGGAGTTTTTGTACCAAGTCTGGCTATCTTTTGGCATTTGTTTAAGTGATAGTGTGTCTCATACCCACATACAAGCTACATACAACGCTTTTTGTACATATAGAGATAGGCTCTATACCACACAGTAATCTTGGCCAGACTACAAGTAGTTGTAGGATTTGCCATTTTAGCATCGCAAAATCATCTCCCTTATTTTTGGTTGCACTGCCAAAAAAGTAGATCCTCTCATATTTACTGTGCTGTCAATGTCATGGAGCATGCGGATAATAATAGACCAGCCTGGATACAGGGTGGGTGACCACCCAAAACATCAGCCAGAATACCTTTGGTGCAGCCATCCATATTAATGGATAAAACAATAGGGGGGCAGCCATAAGCACTAGCCAAAGATCTTTAAAATTGGCAATTATAGTTATAAAATGTCTGGTGGACTGGTAAACTTTGCAGATAAAATTTGATCCTTTTTGGGGATCATCTTTATTGGAATTTTAAAGGGTAGAAAAAGGGGGGAAATGGAACAACTGTGGAACCAGTTAGGGTCTGATGCCCTATAAGCTTGTAAAACTGATCAGGGAACTATTTGATTGCATTCACTGTTGGGAATAATTTTGTAATTTAATTATATTAGATCATCATCCAGAAATTCTTATGATGCCAGATTGATCCCAGCCTGGCCAGTTGCCTCACTCTCAAATTTTGCACCAAATTTCCTCTCCTGATGTAATTTCACTTGGCAGATCAGCATCACTTTATCTGATGGGCAAATAGATTTGCCCACAGCCAAGCCACATATGGCTTGTCCCACTGAGTCAGGAAGGGGTTTGTTGTGCCTATAACTATCAGGGATAGGCTCTTAATTACCAGCAATTAAGGGCCACTGTGGATGGAATTTCCCATGCTCAAAACTAATCTACTCAAAATACTCTCAGCGGATTTCAATTTAACTATATTGGCAGAACTCAAACTATCAGAGACAACCTTTCAAGGGGTAAAATACTGCCAACCCCCTGCTAGCAGAGGCCCTTAGCCACCACCACTCCCCCACACATACCCTGAATACTTTGCACCAGCTCAAGGGTAGTTGGCATGGGGGAAATGATGCAACCTTCAAGGGATACACCATCACCGCCTCTTATCTACCACATAGACTAAATTGCCCAGAATGATGAGGGGGATGGCCACCAGCTTTTCCCCTTCTTGGTCCAAAATAGAAATAGCTCCCAATTAAGCTGCCGGGGTTGCTCCCCAAGGCTTACAGTCAAGGCTCAAAATAAGCTCCCCAATTTATAATCCCCTTATCCAAATTCCAAGCCTCCAGTTTATCCACTCTCTGAATTTTCAGGCAACCCAATATCACAAAGGTAATGGTAAGTTGACAGCACTTTGGACTCTCAGTTCAACCGGCATAACTCTTGGAAAACTTGGTGGGATGGTATTGGAACATTGTAGATTAGTAAAATTTTTGGCCAAATACGATTGAGACAACAGCTGTTCACCATCAGTAATAGAAAGATAATTTAACAACAAATTTACACTGTCAAGGGGTGAGTGCTATTTGATAACAAAGTTAATGATATGCGTTGACACTGGTGTGGCAGAGAAGGCATCAATTGAAGGCTTCGGTATTTTATAATTAGTTAGCCAATGTCGATACCTTTGGGTTGATCTCTTGTGATTGGTCAATATCATTTTCTCAACACGTGGGTTAGATGCGTTTTATAAGTGCCTAACACCTTTAAGGGTCTGAATGTCCATAACGTAAAAGCTTTAAGGGCACTTGCTCGGCATACCCAAGCGTGCATACCTTTGATGACAGGTGTCACAACCATCTGACCTCTAAGGCCTGAAGTGATAGACTGATTATTAGGACGCAGATCTATACGGTGGGTTTATTTGAAGCCCAAAGGTTAAGCTACCCAACCCAAACCTCAGGAGAGGGGCTTTGCTCGGCAATGAAACATTTAATGTACCAGAAATGATGCGAGATGGATCATCTCTTCCCCTTGCGCGAATGGGAGGCCTTCACCTGTCGCTTCTTGACCGCCTTGGGGATTTTGGTCCTACGTGACTCCCTGGCCGCCTCCTTGGCCGCCTTTTTACGGTCCTTTTTGAGGTCGGGGTCTTCGTGTCGTTTGCCTTTGAGGATCGCCTTGTCCTTCCACTCGGATTCGTGACTAAAATCGGAATCCGAAGTTTGGGGCTCGGAACCCTCTTCCGATGGTTCGTGTTCCGACTGAAAGGGGACAGAATCGATTTCGGGTTGGGTTACGGCCGTATCGATCCGGTCGTCTAAAGCGGATGGGAGGTGCGTAACGGCAGGCTCTACGGCGGGCCGAATTAGGTTGAGGTAGCTGAGTTCGTCGGCGCGTCCATCTCGGATACGCGCGAGATCCCCTTCGACGTTGATGACCTCCTCGAGGTGGCGCGGGATGTAGGTCTGCCTAAACACCTCCTCGTCCTTCAAGAGCTCCTTTATTTCATGGGGGGTACGCTCGGCGGCCCTCTTGGACAGAGCTTCCATGGCTGCATCCAGTTCCTCGCCCTCTTCGACGGGGAGAGCCGCGTCCATGACAAATTGGAACAGCTCTTTGAGCGACATCACCGCCACCCCCTTCTTACGGAAATAGTCGGTGACGTTGGCGCAATCGGAGCGGAGAAACTCCAGGGCATGGGGGTGGTCGTGCTCCACCGACTGTGAAACGTCAATGATGTAAAGCCGCTTATTATGGTACAGGATGTTGTATTCGCTCAGATCGGCGTGCACCAGCTTGCATACGTGGTACATGCGCCGCATCAGCTTAACCAGCTGGGCGTACAACGCGGGGTACCGATCCTCGCTGATGCGCGCATCCTTGAGCCGGGGGTACGCCCACCCGTCCGCGGTGCCGAGAAATTCCATCACGAGGACGTGCATGCGCAGCAACAGCGGCACCGGGCAGGGGATATCGGCTGCCACAAGCCGCTTTAAGTTGCGCAGCTCCTTTTCGGCCCACACCTTCACCATCTTGCGAGGGTTGTGCTTGGAGTACCCGTGCCGGAAGCGGAACTCGCCGCTCACGTAACGGTCACGGTCCTTGAACACGAGGATCGACGTCTTGTAGATCTTGATCGCCAGCTGCCCACCATCTTCCGTCCGGGCGTGGTAGACGTTCGCCTCTTTGCCGGTGCTGATACACCCGTTCACCTCGTAGAACAGGTTGCGGTTCAAAAGTTTAAATAGGATGATGCGCGTCCGGGGGTCGAGCACCTGCTCGGTTGTGGCGCGGTCGGCCTTGTCGGTGTTCTTTTGCTTGTCCCCTTGGGCCTTGCGGCCGCTCGGCCTGATGTCGCCAGCTACCGGCAGTGAGGTCTGTGGGACCTCCCCTAATTACAATGAGCTGGGTTGGTAAGGAGCGAGTACCGAGCCTTATGCGGTTAGAGAATCTAGCTAGCGCGTCGAGTTGATCTTTATAGACGGATTTTTCCGGTATGGGCCGAAGCAGGATTGGGGTCTGGCGCCGAAAGCTTCTCACCCGGCGCGGCTCTGCGCGTAACTGGCTTTGGCGGGGCGTTACAACCGTCAAGTTTCACCCTCAGCTTGTTGTAATCTTTGGTAAAGTCTAACGATGCATAGCGCGAGGTTGGAACGGATCACGCCTCAAAAGACCCAACCAAAACTCTCTCGAGGCTGGAGTTATAAACCAGAACAAAACATCACCTGCGTCCACTGAGAAATAAGACCCACCAACATTGGTTGAGGTTTAGATAGGTTTTACAAAGCAACCACTTGTATGGTTAAACCGAGTATGTTCTACAAGAAGCCCTCTACTACTTAAAAGCTCAACTCCAAATCCAACCCAACCTTAAACTAGCAACCAAAAACTATTTACCGGTCGAAGATTCAGCCCACCGATCGCAATTATTTAACGGGTCGTCGAAAAAACACTCAAGCTCAGCTTCCTCATCCAGTTCGTAAGCCGCATGCCGATCAAAGTTCCAACCAACGTGCCGTTGAATACTTTGGACGCTCAAGTGTTCCATATCGATGGTGAGATCGTCGGGTGCATCTTGAAATCGATCGTCCGACATTTCAAGCGGTTGGGCGATACAAAATTGCTCACGTTTAGTAATGCGTTTCCACCAGCTGTAAGGTAATTAATTAAACCTTAAATTCTATGTATAAAGGGAGTGAGGCCTGGAAAATTTTAACCCACCCAGGAATTCGAATCAATGTCTTATGGGATTCGAATCGCTAATTGGATTCGATTCGAATCGCTGCCTGGCTTTATTTGAAACGCCGCCGAAACCGTTCGAATCAATGTCGAATTTCAATCAATCGCAGACAAATTTGATTCGAACCTTAAGAAACCATTCAGATGGTCATACGAACTCTTTAATTCGCAAGTAGATCCGAGTTTAATTTCAATCGATCCTGCCAGATATAATCACCAATCGAATATAGAAATTTTAGATCGAAAATACGACCAATTTCAGATTTAAAGTGAGGGCGCACCATCCAAGATCAGAAAAGCATTGGGTTTCCTTGTCAAAGGCTTTGAACCACCTTACTTGAGATGGCTGAAAAGGTTCAGCAGCGCCTAGAGAAGCGGCTGCCCGAGCTTGAAGATTTTATATGTAAATCTCTATTCAGCCAGGAGGAGCTTAACTTCATCATCAAGAGGCGGAGGGCGTTCGAATTCGCCATCGCTAGGCACTCCGCCAAAAAGGTCGACTATCTACGGTACATCGAGTACGAGATCAACTTGGAGAAGCTCAGGCAGAAGCGGAAGGCGAGGTTAGCTAAAAGTGAGTATGTTTATTTTAATACTCGATATCGGCTGTAGGCCAAACAGCCTAACCTTTCGTTCGCCACTAACCTAAATTGTACCCTCCAGGACCTAAAGCCTCCGTCAGCGATTACTCGGTGGTGAAGCATATCCATCACCTGTTTCAGAAGGCCCTATTCAAATTCAAGGGGGACGTTTTGCTGTGGCTACAATACATCGACTTCTCCCAGAGCCAGTCTTCGAACCGCCGCCTCACCCAGATATTCGCCGACGCCTTGAGGCTGCACCCTACGAACGAGGTCCTGTGGATCCAGGCTGCAACTTGGGAATTCAGCACCAATTATAACACGCAGGCGGCTCGTAACCTGTTTCAGAGGGCCCTGAGGCTCAACCCGAAGTCACAGGTCCTTTGGCACGAGTACTTCCGGCTGGAGCTTAAGTTTACCGAGAAGATTAAACTTCGTCGCAAGTTGCTGCTTAACCGAAGCTCGGATCCCGGGTATGCCCAGGGTGAGGATTCTCGTTCGGAGGGGGATGAGGCCGAAGCCGCCGATTACATCTCGTTCGGGGACGCCCAAGTTCAAGGTTTGGCCGAAAACGACCCGATCCTCACCGGGGCACTCGCCCAGGCGGTCTACCGCAACGCCATCGAAGAGATCCCTTACAATATAGAGTTCCGGTGCAAGTTTTTGGAGATCTATGCCATGTTCACCGGCAACGTGGAAGGGATCGACTTGGTGCATTCCTCAATGGCGGCCGATTTTCCCGGGGATGCGAGGGTGGTCGATTTGACCATCCGCCGCCCCCTCAAACGGTATCCCTTGGGGTCGAAGGAGTACATCTCCGCCCTCGAGGGATGCGTTGCGAAGTACGAGGAAGCTCTGGCGTCGAGCTTCAGCTCCCGGTTGGTCCTGTTCTACGCGGAGTTTCTACGCGATTGCTTGGACGAGAATCAGGATGAGGCTTTGGTAAGCCGGTGGTTAACGTAGGGCTTGACCTCCTTTAAGAAAACGTATCTGGGATTGAAGTTGCGGGGGGCTTTATCCGATGCTAGGAAGCGAGCTAATGCGGACTCGGACATTCAACTCCACCCGGAGTTGTACGAGTTTTATATCGTGGCGTTGAAGGATCGGTTCTCTAAACTTAGCCGAGGTAACTTACCGTTATCTCGCCCTCTAATCCGTTTAGCTAGGGAAGTGGCCGAGGAGGCTACGGCCGTTCATCCCGATGCCGTCAGCCTTTGGAGGCTTTTGCTTAGCCTCGTACCCGAAGAAGGTTGGTTAAAGCTTAGCATGAACTAACTGTGAAAAGAGTACGAGACGCGAGTCTCCACCCTCGAAGCAGCTTTGAATCACTGCTGCAGTTCTGTTGACCTCTGGACCTCCTACTTTGAAGCGCATCTTGGCCCCATCGGAAATTCTGCCCCCGTGACCCATCCCGTCAACGAGAAGTTCTTCTTGGTACGACCCTCTGTACCATAATCTTATCTCGCTTTTAGGACTCTTTAAGGAGGTTGGGGTCGCTGTCGGCTCAGAATGAGGAGGAAAAGGATAAGCGGGATCGGGCTAGAGACGTTATCCTCCAGCATCTATTGTTCTGGGCATTTCGGACTAGCGGCATCTCTTACGTGAGAACCTTGGCGGCCAAGTACCCACCTTCGTTTGACTGAGCTGAGCATGTTCGCTTTTAGGGTCGCCGCAGTCGCCTGCCTGTCGGTGGATTTTTACCGCCAGTGGATCCGCCTAGAGCTGGCCCACTATTACGACAACCCGCATGGCGACAAGTCCGCCCCCAAAGATCAGGCCATGCTCGACGCCTTCCGGTCGCTGTTCGGGCAGCGCCAAGCCCAGATTGCCAGCGACACCCTCAAGAGGGTCATCGCCCTTTATGAGAGCATGGTGGCGCTGCTTCCAAACGACCTCGCCATCTGGCTCGAGTATTTGGCCTTCGTGTACAATGCGGGGTCCCCGCACCAAGGTTCTGCCCTCCTGAGTCGCGCCAGATCCTTACTGGGCCCGCTCGCTTACTCCCAGTTGGAGAGGGACTACATCGACTACCAGGACCACAGGGCTCTAGAGTCAAAATAAGCTCATCCCGCTTAATAGCTTGTTCGATTGCAATTAAACGTGCTTTAGATGTTAAAGTTGACTCCATCCCTTAAACTTACTCTTAATTAAAGTTTTGGCTGCAAGTCAAAGGTGGCTGTTGGTGGTACCCTGCAACACTCACTCTTCTAGTACTACCTGTTCAGCTTTCAGTTCCATAAGATATCCTTTTATTCTTCAGAGTTGATACCAACTTGTCCCAGATGATCTACTTAACTATCCTGACTTTCTAATCATGACTTTATATTGGCCCACCCCTTTAGGATGCGATGGGAATATACAACCTCTAATGGTCATCCAATCCTATACCCTTCTAGTTCTTCCCCTGAGCTGGAACCTCAGTGCCCAATTTAAAGGTGAGGTAAAAGGCTTTGATAAAAAGATTCTGTGAGATATCTTAAGCTATTAAAGATAAAGGGTCTATTTCTATCTCCACAAGAATGGTTCCCGAATCAAGTGTAGAATGGAAATTACCAAAACGCTTTCTTCCCCTGAGCTGGGACCTCAGTACCCAATTTGAAATTGCGGTTAAGCGTTGATAAGAAGCTGATCCTATGAGATATCTTAAGCTATTAAAGATAAAGGGTCTACCTCTGTCATAGTTAAATGATATAATTGTGGTAATGGTTTGCAAGGATAAGGAGATGAGCCATGACAGAGGAGTCAAGTTGGCCACCCTCCCTGAGTTTAGATATACCATGGATAAATGCTGGGTTGAGGCCAAGCAGGCCCAGGTTAATCCCAGGAGTCACATGATGGGGTTCAAGATGTTGTGTTGGTGGGGCTGAAGATTACCCATTATAGTTTAAATGATATAAGTTCATTATGTTTAATTCCAGAACATGGATTGAATTTGTTTATAAATCTATTGTAACTAAAAAGGTAATATATAGCTGGTATCAAAGTCTTGAGTTTTCACAGACTCAAGTTATAGGACTACCAGCAGTGGTAGCATCCTGTTATTGGCAGAATTAGTTCCAAGCTCCAACAAATCAATTAAGGCCATGTTTCCAATTGGCCTTAAGGTTTTATCCCAGACCAATCTCTCAGTTGGTTAACTCTTCCCTTTAAAATAAAGGCTGGTTTTATATCTTTTACTTATCCCATGTTACCACTTGCTGCCCTCATGGGTTACCTTCTCCTGGGGGCTTCCTGGGGTTTATTTGTTTACTATGAAGGTGTTGACACTAGACTAGGTGGTTTTAATATGGTTTATTGAATGCCTACTTGTGGAGCATTCATGACACTCTCCTCACAATATCTATACTGAAAAGAGTGGATCTTGATGAAAAGAATGGAGTAGGTAATTTATCCCAAATTCTTTCTTCCCCTTGAGTTAAAACCTCAGTACCTAATCTAAAAGTAAGGTAAAGGGCTTTGATAAAACTGTTAATTCTTTGGGATATCTTAAGCCATTAAAGATAAAGCGTCTATTTCTATATTCACAAGAGTAGATTCTGAAATGAAGTATAAAATAGGAAATTTATCCCAAGATTTTCTTCCCCTTGGGCTGGGACCTTGGTACCCCCTTTTAAAAGTAAGGTAAAGCTTTGATAAGAAGTTATTTCTGTGAGATAGATTAAACCAATATAGATAAAGGTTCTATTAATATAATCACAAGAGCAAATCCTGAAATGAAGAATAGAATAGTAACTAATCCTAACGCTTGGAATTTTTTGGGAATTTGAGGTATCACCAAAGAACTATGGCATGTTAGGGCAGCAGTAGTATGGACTAAGGAACATTGTTGGGCGTCCTGTCAGGGAGGTTGATCCTAGCATAGCATACCCTAAGGGGAACCCTTTTGCCTAGCCTCTGAACCAGGTTTGGATCCAATGCTTAACAAAGCTTTGATAGATATAACAGTTGCTAGATCCAGTTTGGATTGGTGGTATGCTATCTATACCTTAGAAGCATCCTTTTTAGAATAGGTCCTTCTGAGTTGCCAAAACTCACTTATCTTCCTAATTTGGTACCCATCAAGGCCGTTGAGCACTATAGCTGAGACAGGGCTGGATGGATCAAACAGGCTTTGAAGCTGCACTTATTGGATTAAACTTTGATATATGGACAAGGGCCAAAACAAAATGGTTTGGCCTAACCTTGCAGAGCAAATTCTGATAAAATATTCCCTTAAAGCAAAAAGTAAATAGATGTAAGTAGGTCCTTAGAGATTAGGAAAATATAAAAAATGTAACAATCAATATGATAACTTTATTAGTCAAAAGTGCTCAACACTTATAAGTTTCCTAGAGGTGTGACGCTTAAGGGGGCCTTTAATGAGCTTAGATCTGATATCTCAACTTATTAGGACTTGGTAAAGAGCTTGAGCGTCCCTTGAACTCTGATAATAATTTCCTTGGATCCCAAGGCAAGTCCTTTGACCTTGCTGTGGGATCCACCGTTGGGTGCCACAATTATTTTATTAAAATGAGAAATTTACTTTTTTAATAAAAGTAATGGATATTGCTTTGTTAGAGTTTTTTATGTTTTTTATTGTTTAGGCAAGGCAAAACCAAAAAAGGTCCTTTTCTTTATACTAGTTTTTCCTATTCTAACTAGTTCAGATTTTGGGACCGTCAATTTTTGAGGCAAAATAATACAAAGCTCAGTCCTCCAAATTAGGGAATATAGATTTTCAGCCTATCAGATCAAAGATAAAATTTTT
>JAKSZP010019190.1:0-29833 GCA_022478985.1 Massospora cicadina
AATTGGATCCTGAAAAATTAGTTAATATCTCATAAGAAATTAAACCAAACAATAGTTATATCATATGATAACTCCCACATCTGCAATAGTAAAAAACTCCCGAGAAGTTAGCAGATAATAAAATGATTCATATGGATTAATTGGGAATACTGAAATATTAACACATCCTTCTGCCTGACCAGATTATTCAGCAATGATATATTCTTGGAGGAAGTCACTGCTTCAATCCAGGAATTATATCAGCTAGTATGGTTAAATTTAATATCCCACAGTCAATCGTCTTTTTTTATTTCTTGATGCATCTCTTTGTTCCCTTCTCCTTAGCGTATATCCTCTTTATCTTATTCTTACTGTTGCCTCCTTAGAGCGCGATTCTATGGGTCCATGCCATACCAAGATTACTTCAGTTAATCTATCCAATAACATGCTCTGGAAAACTTTTATTCCCCTAGGTCAGGCTTTTGTGACTCATAGCCATAAAAGAATCCTCTCAGTTGGCTTTACAATAGTTCCTACATTTCTGTACTCCCCCAGGCTTAGATCTCCAATTTTTATCAGAGCAAAATTTCTCCATTACGCTTGTCTCATGCCTCTTCATGGCCAAACCAGTTTCAGCATAAGATAGTCCTGCTAAGAATCCTCATTTCTTCACTACTGTCTTTGTAGTTCATCCCCATCTTCCCTACACAACTACAGAAGGTGGATCACCGCATGATACTCTTGATGGTTGGCTAAAATTAAAATAATATTATTTAATTATATAGGCTTTATTTTTTTTTTTTAGAATATTCTACTTTTGATATATATTTTCTCTCACATATATTTCCGCCTTCTTTATGGTATATTTTTCAATTTTTTCTCCTAGATCTAATACTTTATATTATTTGATATGGACATGGTTCACTATACAACCATCAGTAATACTTCTCAGTGTATAGGCATCTCTCACCAACTTGGCAGTAATTTATATGATCCCGTACATTAGTCATTTGTCCAACTTGTCACTAATTTTGACAGGTTCTTTTATTCATTCATCCATTAAAAGCTGGCACTTAATCCCTCTGTTATCATAATAGTCATCTTCATTGCCAATAGTCATTTCCATTCAAACAGATTGATACTTTTTCTGTAAATTTATTCTCAGATTTATTTGCTATGGCTATATGTGAATTAATCCCACCAACCGAACTGGAAATGATCCTATAACTGTGCAGATTGGTATGAGAATGCTAGCTTCATATAATTTTGACTTAAGTGGTGTTGGGCTTCCATTTTTGAGCTCAATAATGCTATTCTCAAGAAGCCTGATGGTCAATAATTGAGGTCAACTAAGCCACACAACAAGTATATTTTTTATATAAAAGGGTGCCAAGTTACCACCTATGTCCTGTCAGCTAGAGTATCCATCCTATGGTAAGTACAGCAAAATAGACTTGTTAAAGTCAAGTACCAAAGCAAGATATAGAATTAACAGTGTAACTTTATTAAAGTATAAATCAAGGGTTTTTATATTCCATAATTAAAAATATAACCCTAAAAGGAAAAGGATTAATAAAAGCCAATTGAAAGTTGAAATACAGAAGGGAGGATCTAGGTCAGATGATACAGTCTGGGTGTTATAATGCCTTTGTGCCATAATTTTGATTTGGCAAAAATGAGGAGTTGAATACCCAAGTCAGATGAGACTGTGTATCACTTAGGTTGATCATTTGGCAGCTTATTAATTCCTACCCTTTTTTTGTTTGTCTTAATTTGTGGCCTTGAGTGCCACTACAAGTAGTTGTCACCTGACCTTCAGTTAATCCATCAGATCAATGAGTCAGGAATTCATCTCAGGGTATTTTAGACTTGAATTGGTTTGTCAGAGTTTTACTAGAGTTGACTGGAGCTAGCTGACTATCAATTTCTCTAGGTAATTTAAGAGGTAATGGATTTAATCCCTTTTTGAGTCTAGATGCTGATTCAGCTGAGGGAGTCAAATAGTCAATATTATTCCCATTTGTCTGATATCAGGATATCTGCCAGGTGGATTATTTCCATTTATTGGCATTTTGTGCCTTTTACATTAATATCTCATAATTAGTTGGCTTTGTTTTTCTATTTCTTGACAGCATTCACATCCATTTTCTGGCTTGAAAAAAGCAGATACTCACTGGTTCCTCTATGTTAAAATTTGAAGTATCTACTACATCTGGGCAGGTAAAGGGTAAAACGTTCTAAATGCAGTGCAGATTGTTCCACATATATACTGAAAAATCTTTTCCTGAATCTTGAACTGTTTCCTCTTCTTTGGGCAAAAGAGTTTTTTTACTTTTCATCTTAATTTCTTCCAACATGGGCAGTAAAATCTCCAGTTGAACCACATTTCTAACAGTGGTTTTTTTGATTTATCTGTCCATTTTTATACATTGGGTTTCTTCCCTATTATAACTCAATTATGATGATTGGTTAATCCTACATTTATTCTCAGTAAATTAAATTCTATAATCTGATCATCAAATTCCGCCATAAATGATCCTCATAAGTGGATATTTTGATAAAATAAATTAGGCGCATTGAACATCAAGTCTAACATTTCATATATTCCACCATTTGCAATGCGGAAATCTGATTCATCATCACCAAAACGTTGGCACAGTGAAGAACTCTGTAATGTCAAAGCGACATCTGCATTGCAATATGTGAAAAATTTTGATTTCATTTTTGTGATAACCAGGATTTGTAGATCCTGGTATTACTGATTGTTAAAAGCGGCTAATATAACAACCTTCTTCAGTCAAATTCCCATAAACCTCTGTTTGCATCTAGCCATATACGCAGGACTACCAAACTCATTCATGATTGCTTTATTGGCATCGGTGTATGTACAATTGCCACAATTAATATGGGGCAATACCATATTTTGACAGTT
Source organism: Massospora cicadina (assembly GCA_022478985.1). Lineage (NCBI taxonomy): Eukaryota > Fungi > Entomophthoromycota > Entomophthoromycetes > Entomophthorales > Entomophthoraceae > Massospora > Massospora cicadina. The sequence goes on from JAKSZP010019190.1 coordinate 2,912, forward strand.
GTTTAAGCTCCTCATCATGGTCAATGCTTGTTGTCAGTTGCCATATCTGGACATCATCATTTTAAATAAGTGGAAATAATGCCAGTGCATTATCCTGATGAAAATTAAGTGATTTCAGAATATCCTAAAATTCTTCTGTCACTAATGTAACAGGAGGTACTTGCCCAGAAGCCCTTCCAAATATTGGGTATTTTTGGTAGTTATCTCCAAAGGTGCTAAAAAGGACACGAGCATGTTTCTTGGTAGATGCACTTTCCCTACAGAACTTTCTTCAACTTCATTATTATTGGCGACATCTGCCTCTTACTGCAAACAGTTACATTATGTTTTCTATTTATTTATTTGAGGCAAGCCGACCGGGGGAAGGACATTACCGAAATAGAGAAAGAAAGTATCGACATGAAACCTGAGCAGGGTCAACTCTGTCGTAGAAAGCTTTTTCACCTCCAGATCGGGACTCGGATTTTTCTGGTTACATCATGGGTAAGGTTTTCATGTTATTATACCTACTAACTGCCAATAGTTTCCTTTGGCTGGCACCCCGATCGATGTGCGAAGGGCGGGAATCGAACCCACAACCTTCAGGTTGGTAGCCGTACGCCCTACCGACTCGCCTTCCACCCCCTGTTACATTATGTTTTCTAGATCATGTAAACGCTTTAGGATTTGCGTTACATACTCCTGAATCTGGAGAAAATGTTCTCAATCTGCTTATCTACTAGTCTTCTAAAACGCTGCTCTTTAATTAATTCAATCTCCTTCCACTTCAAAAAAAATTTCCATTTAGATCTTTGAAGACCTTATTGACCTGCTTTACTTTCTCCTCAGCCTTCATTACTCATTTTGACAAGGTGTTCAGATTAGATTGAGATGATGAATCCAGATCATTCTTGTATACCATCTTTAGTTCCATGCACAGGTTCTAAAGTTCACTTTTGTATGACATTATGCTTACTTTCTTCTAGAAATCTTTGGCCTAAAAAGCTCAACTACAATGAATTGAGCACCAAATATAAACTTTTTTAGTGTTTACTGCACAGTTTTAATGTGTGCATTATACAGATTATTAATATGATAAATGAATGGGTTGACAATGGTACGAAGTTTTTGCCCTAGTTTAGCTCTTCACAACCAAATTGAGTATGTCTTCAACGCTAGATATGTGCTAACGCTTTTGTTTCTGATATTTTAAAATACTGAATTCTACTAGAAAGCAAGGGAAATCCTATCTTTTCAACTTAATCTCTAGAGTTTCAACTTCTGGGCCAAGGAACTTCTCACTTTCTCTTTCCAAAAAATCTCAAAGATTTTAAAGAATATATAGATAAATGAAAACAGTCCTTCAACTCTATCCCAAATAGTAAGATACAAAAATGTATAACAATCTAAATATCTATGAGACTTTATCAATATCTTCTTTAATTAAACCACAAAGGACTTATATAGGGAAATCTGATGCCCAACTTTTCTGCTGGCGCCCAATAGGAATAGCAACCATCGCCAATGAATTAGCCCTCAGGATTCATTCAAAAACGATGTTTTTTCATCCATCTATTCAAATTCCCCGCTTACTAGAACTTGAACCCTCTGGGTTGAATAGATGAATGTGGCCTAACGCCTTCAATCAACCCAACAGATTTCCTTATTAAGTTAACAACCTGGTCAGGTAATGCGACCATTGACCCATTAACAATTGGCGCTTTGCTTATTAGTTTATCCACAAATTACTAAAAAGCGTTGTCAACACCCAGCAACTAACAATAACCACTTAAATAATTGGTGACAAACTCCAATTGACTTATACAATATCTTAAATTATCAATTGTCAAATATTAATAGAACTATATATAAAACTTATTCAGGGATCTACCCCATGAAACACCAATAATACAGCAGAATCAAATCATGATGAATTAGTTAATATCTTATTAGGAATTAAACCAAAAAATAGATATCAAATCATATGATAATTCCCCACATCCGCTATGGTAAGTCACTCCCAGAAGATAAGCAGATAAAAATGATTACATGTGGATTATGTGGGAATATGAAATCCCAAGACCTAATGACCCCAATAAAACCCTGTAGGCACTAGACAAGGAGAAGAAAAATGTGCATGTGTTCACTTAGGACAATAATAAACATCTTGATTGTATAGAAAGAACTTTTACCAATTTTAGAAACTGAGTCAGCAGTTTTGAAATTGTTACTTTAGCTTTTAGAGTGTTGGATGTCTGGATACTGGACATTATAGATTAAATATTCACCTTTTAATTTCCATGACAGAATTTACACCTAGACTCTGAAGAGGTTAAAGAGATTACCTTATTTGATCTCTCAGAAGAATTGTTAGTCAGTTTCAATACAAACTGATACTAGGAAAAGTCTGATACCAATTTGAGCCTATAATCCCCCATGTTATAATCTTGCCTAATCAAAAATGAAGGATCATCAGAAGGTCAGGTGAAAATTATTAAGGTGTCACATGAGGAAGTAAGTTAAGATGAACCCACAAAAGGGTAAGAATTAATAATCTTCCCAATAATTAGCCTGATAACAGTCTCATATGACTTGGTGCATTCAGCGAAAAAATTTTTACTTATAAAAATTTGCTACAAGGGCCTGATATTACCCAGAATGCATCACCTACCAAGACCTCCCTTCTTGATTTCACTTCTTTCTTTTTACTAATCTTTTCTCCTTTTGGGGCTTATAATGTTAGATGTGACATATTAAACCCCTATTTTATACTATAATTAAGGTACATCATTGTTTCTATATTTTATTTTGGTAATTGGCTTCAATAAGTAGATTTCGTCATACTTATCAAAGGAAGGATATTATAGATGACAGGACATAAGCGTTGACTTGACATCCTTTAAAATATTGATATAGTTGCATGCATCTTAGAAGGCTTCAAGTATTGACTGTTGGGCTACTTGAACGCAATAGTATTGAGCTCAAAAATGGAAGCCCTTTAGGATCTGCTCACTACATGGGGCTCAGCCAACACTTAACAACACGTGCACCTAATTAATCACACTATTTAAGAAAATCCAATTTAATTGTAGCATACTGGGTGCACAATTTAAAAATGAAGAAGATGAGAGATTAGGAAGTCTGCTCATATTAACTTTTAAAGAAGTTTAAGAAAATTTATGGAGGTTCCTGAACCTTGTCACCCAAAATGGTTTTGATGAAGGAGGTCGCGACTTACTTTGTAGGATCATTAAACCCAAGAGATTGAGCCAGCTGCAAAAGGGCATCCACCTTGAACAGGACTCTCATGAACCTTTTTATTCAGTGATCTCCCAGAGGGATATGGATCAAGTGCAAATCTATCTTTCTATATCCTGCGATTTGTACACCTTGAGCTCTATCATATTGTTCAATTACTGAGAGTCCATAACGAGGATCTACACCGTCATATCAATACCCACGGGGCTTTACAGATGGACTATGAGCAGGTATATAATTTAACATCACAAAGTATAGGAGACATCCGCCATTTGTTTGAAGTGAACCATTCCTATATTAAGCAGCTCAATAATCAAATAGGAAAATTGATTCTGGTATTGTCAAGTATGTCTATGAAGCTATAAAGTTTTTTTTTATAAAAGAATATCTTGGAAACAAGTTTGAATAAAGTTTACTTGGCACCTTTGCTTAAGAGCTCCAAGGACAAGATAGTAAAACCCAATGCAAAATGGCGGCTCAAGCTCTTCTAGTTTCCATCAGGAGGAAAAACAGATAAAGCTCCTCAAGACCCATCTACAACAAGCTTTATAATCAACTAATAAGCTGGACGCTTATTGGACATCTGAGACCTCATCAGTAGCTAAGAATATTATTTTCTAAGTATCCCATGTCAAACAGGTTCTGGAATCCCATGTGACAAAAACATATACTCTTTCCATTAATGAGCAACTCAACAAATTGGAGAACGACATGAGAGGCAAATCCCCCAGTCAAGAAGACATTAACCAATGTACCTTCACCTTAATGAAGCTGAGAAATTCTGGAACATTTTACAGAAGAGCTTAAACTAAGGAAAACAAACCTCCTCAGAGAATTGAATGCAAAGAGATGAAGGAGAACTTGATTTGGCACATTGGAGTATCAGAAGATGAGAACAGACTTTTGTGAACATACCGCTCATACGCTTGACAAGAAAGTTACAATCTGGACACTTGTTTTAAAGAGCTTGAAGAATAATAAAGTCATTCTCAAGAGAATAATCAATCTGCTGGATGTTAAAACAAGACTTACCCTGGAGGAAATGGTATAAAATCATAATCATCTACAGGATCAAATACATCAACTAAAGTAGCAAGTTATAAAGAGTAATACATGAACTAAAATTAATGTATCTAAAGCTCCTGGGGTACATGACATTACAGGAATGGAGGCCCCTACATTTAAGCTTACATTAAAGGACAAGTTTCCACTTGGAGAAGGGATTATCGCGTCTTTCCTATAATTCTATGAAGCTACAATGGAAGGTACGATGGATCATCAAGAGATTAAGCACATTTTATCTTGTTTAAGCCATATGGCTCAAGAGGTAATGGTACCTCATATGTACAATCTGCATACCTGGAGAGAACTGAAGGAAGCACTTATCAAGGAGTTTGAGTCCAAGCAAAGCCTGAGTATAGAAACATGCTTCATGAAAATTTCGTTATGCTAGAATGAAAATCTTGCCAAATTCACTGATTGATTTTATATGGAGGCCCAAATTCTGATGACCTTGGGGATGATTACATTGAACAATGCTGTATCTGCAATCTTTGCTGGTTTATATAGTAACCCCAACCTATTTATGCATGTCATATCTGTTAAATGAAGCTTCAATTCCATTTTAGACATTAAAGAATCTCTTATTAATGAGTTTGTTATACACAAGCCAGAGATCTCCTAAAAGGCCTGTTGAAAAATTGACTATGGGCTCTGCTAGTTTGCAGGCCAACCAGTATGAAGACTGATCGGCCCTTGCTGTTTTGCCTTAGGCATGGGGCCAGCAGCACGGGCTGACCCCTTGGCATGTCACCCGCGCTATTTGGGGACCCCCCAGCCTAATACCTAATCAAAGAAATAAAAATAAACTTACAACAAAAATTAGAATAGTCAGAGGGAGATATTTATTGAAAGTGAAGCGCCATGATTTATACTTACAAAATAGCTACTGTACCCACCGCTGACCTATCAGATTTTCCGATGGTTCTTCCATCTAACCACTCATCTCAGCCTTCCTCTGCACTTATTCTCTTCCCTGGCATCAACTCTCTCACCCCATCCTTCCAAATGTCCAAATTATATTTGGCTCATCCTTGGCCTTAAGTCACCATTGATCCATATAAAACATTAATCTAAATAAATGTCAAATCTGGATTCAACCTTTGAGTTGATAAATATGCACCAGAAACCTCTTCGGTCACTTGCTTTGACTCAGAATATCTTGGGGTCTCACCAATATCTCATCTCAACTTGTATCAGTCAATAGATTAGGACTCACCTTATTCAGGAGATAATTGATGACAATAAATGAGGCGCCAGAAACAACCTCAGCCGCCTCAAACTCATAATTATTGGATCTTCCAACATCAAATAGTCACCCAAGTGGATCATACTTGGCTATTAGTCGGTAGTGAACCTTATATTAATTCAGGCCAGCAATTGGCTCCGCTCAATCCTATCTTCCAAACTTGGCAGAATACTTGGATTTTGTCAACCCAATTTGGGGAGCAATTACCTAGCAATCACATCAAACTATATGAAATTCAGTCAATAAGCCATTCTGCCAGGATTGGCAATATCATCCCGAATAATGTTTTCATTGGAGTATTCCATCTGGTTAAAATTCTGACAAGGACTCCACTAAACTAAGAGTATATACTGTGGAGGAAGCAAAGCCTAATAAGGAAGAAAAGCCAAGATGTAATTAATGCTAAAAGAATAACTTACTAAAAATATGTTTTTAAGAGGACTCCTGTACTTTTGAGAGGAAGAAAGGAAGGGTGGCTTAAGGTCAGGTACCTCTAAAGCTGACTGACTAAATATATTTTAAAGTGAAACATTGCTGATCGCTCATCTCATGTGCATTGAGAATGAATACAGCGATGATTCTGAAGGGGGTCACGAGGCACAGGGTATTAAGTCTTAGGTCACCAGCTGAGCTCACCATTCCATACTATTTGATCGCCAAAAATATTAATGACGCTCAGATTTCAAAAGGCATCTACCTCAGTCAGGTTATCTGGTGTCCCAGAATAATTGATACATCCTGTAATGCTAATCAATGCCTTGCCCTTTTGATCTGACCCATATTAAGCATGCACAAACTAATGGAGATCAAATAGAAGTATTTCAAGAAAACCCAGAAGCTAAATGAAGTGTTCTGCCCTAAGGAGGTATTAGCCCTACCACTAAAAATTTGAGGGAAACATTACCAAAGTGGAAGTGGAAAATCAGAAGATCTGAGCTATGGCTACCTTGTATATGGGAACACCTATCATTGTTTTTTCATATTAACTCAACAGAAGATCAAGCTCAACCCTGACTAGAATACACACAAGAGTATAGCACTGCTAGTTCAGATAACACCAAGGCTATAGGTGCATACTTGTCTATGTCAATACAATTTGGCAAGTTAGTTTTCACATCTCCCACCATTACTTTAAACAATAGCCAGTATGGTATACTCATCAGCACGCAATTAATGATTAATTATAAAGGAGTCATTAATATAAAAAGAAAGTCTTTATCACTCCTCAACTATGATATCTCATATAATGGATAAAAAAGGTTCCTGCAAGTAGGAGTACTATTGTCTAGTTGAGTACATTGTTTCCGCTTTAACTTTGCAATATTCTGCCTCTAGAAGAAACATGAAAAAGCTACCCAAATCAGTAGATGCAGAAGAGGCATACCATTTTATGCTATCAAAAAGGAAAATATTAAACCAAGAGAACAAAGAGTGGGTTCAATCAACATAATCCTAATTATACCCCAAACTGCTTGCTACATCATACTAATGTCAATGGAGTAAGTAGGTTTGAGCAAGTTAATTTACCAGGAGTCCTTGATCCAGCTTATAAGCAGCTTATTGAGCTGCAGTTTGGAATTCTAACATTTCAAGATATCTTATTCAAGAAATATCAAGAGAATGGGAAAGGTCAACTACTTCCTGTTGATGAAATCAACAAAGTACATTTTATTGGTACTCACCTTTATTTTGGCTATCCGCTGCTAATTTAGGTTGCATTATCCCTCAAGTCCAAATATTTAATAAGGGAAATTAAGAAGAACTTGAGAAAGTGCGTAATATACCTGAAGCTATAAGGATGTTTTTCCACGTAAGATGTCGACTATGGTCGTTTGAAAGACTGTAACATACTATTAATATTGAGATTGCAACCCTATTCGGTTAAATCAGTATAGGAAGTTGAAGGTAGAGAAACAGTACACGAAGACCCATAAAAACAATTATTGGATGCTGTTTTCATCTATCTTCTAGAGTCCATGGTCATCCATGCTGTTACTTATAAAGATGAAGAATGATGGTCACAGAATAGTGATGAATTACCAGAAGCTAAACAGCCTCACTAAGAAGAACAGCTATATGATTCCATCAATTGAAATGCTCTGGCCCAACTCTCTAGCTTGAACTTTTCTTTCCTGTAAGCATCTCTTTTGTTTACAATTGATTAAATTGGTTCAATCAACTACAACTTGTCTTAATTGTGCCGTCCAATCATGGAATGATAAAACAACTGAATTTACTGAACCCACACACCTATGCAGCTGCAATGAAGGGGAACAGCATTGTCCAGAAGGCCCAGCTGCTCAACTATAACCGTAGTGCAAAAAAGGGACCATATGCCCCAAACAGTGGATATCTCAAGATGGACAAAGATTTCTGCTAAACTGGCAGCATCAGCCATGCATTTCTTAAGTCCTCTCATGAATTTGGTGTGCGCATTAACTTTGGCGTTGAGGAACCTCTAAGATACAAAGCAGTATGTCAGATTATTCCAGGACGCTTCCCAGAAGCTGTAATATTGACTGAAAAACTCACAATGGGAATCTTAGACCTTGGCTTCGCTACTGCTGAGGCCACGGATGCAGCCATAGCTGCCCCATTTATAGTCATCTATGCTAAGCTGAGAATAGGCAAGGAGCCTGAATAAATTAAAGCCTTTATCCCAATCACATGGACCCGTTTTTGGGATGATGAAAAATTGTTTGTAGTACTAGAAGGACTCAAACCACTGAAGAGTGAGGCCACTTGGAGGCAGTGCTAACAAGCGGCCTGTGCACATATGGAGAACTAGTCTATCTTAAAAATGGAAAAACCCGCCTCCTGCCTCACCTGGCTACAGATAGGGCTGTAGCAATGATACGCCTGATCATGGATGCTGATGGTGATATCAATACAATACCATGCAAAGTGTACATCTTGGACCCAAAGGGGAATTAGTCTCACCCTATCTCAGTCCACCCAGAAAAGAGCCCTCCCATATGCACAAGCTGCAACAAATTAGGGCATAAAAACAATGCCTGTCCAGCTACATGGGAGGAAAGAATTTTTATTGAGTGTGAAGAAAGTCTGAAGGATATAGATCATGGGGACGCATTATAATTTAACCTCTGGGGATCACAGGCTAACTATGAGGTGTTTAAAAAGGTCTTCAGAGCAACGTAAAGAAGCGAAGATGGCCAGAAAGGCGGCGGAGGAGGCCAAGCAGATGAAGCAGAAGGAGTAGAAGGAAGCAGCAGCTCGGGAGGAAGCAGCCAAGCGCAACATTGAGCAACAACAAGAGCACCTCTCTGGTATGACCGCCCTCAAGACAGCCCAGCAGTCACAAGATTATGAGCAATGGACATTACAATAAGAAGTAGATGACGCATACTTCCTACCTGTACACAATGGAGACCAACTCATTTAAGTACCAGTCAACAAACCCATTTTACAAGCCAACAGTTTCTAAACCCTTAATGGGATGGAGGACAACAGTGCTCACTGTATGGAGAACCCAAATCGGAACTCTAGCCACTAGAATGGCAATCAAGTACACCACCATATTTAAACCACTTATAAGGGTCCTATAACTAGGTCCAGAAACAAGAAAGCCACCTCAGCTGCACAGGGTCAATCTGGTCCCATGCAGTCATAGCAGGCGTGCTGGGCTTGCTAAAGATTGGGACTCTCAACATAGCAGGACTCTTGTCAGGATTTCACTAAATTCACATATCACTGAAAAATCCCCTTCCTCAATTTCCCTGACATCATCGGAAGGAGTGAGCAATCTATTGCAATCTATCAAAGTTGATGATCAATCAGATCCTGTTAACTGATTGAAGGTTCAATCGCGCAGAGAATAATTCACTCTGATAGATTATGAACCATAAAAAGCCTATAAATATTTCCTCTTTTCAAAAATAAAAATTAGGTCAAGTTTTAACCTGTATTTTCCTATTTATTTTATCACCTTTTTGGAGAATCCGCCCAGTGTAACTTCAAGATACAACCTTCCCCATTGGAAGTGTAATTCAAAACTTCCAAACTGGTGCTCACTACAGGGGCTCTCTGAGTTACGCACCAGTGACCACGTCTATCACTATGGATTCTCAATTTTCGCCTGACAAGGCTCAAGATCAAGAACAAGGCAGTATTTTATGATGGGTCCCTCCAATTGGAGCCCAAATCCCAAGATTACCCTCCATGTTGGAATTTTGGGCCAACTTGGAATTCTATAATCCTAACTTAAGTTTTGCCTCAGACTTTCAAATGCCACCTGAGGCCTTGCGAAATATCATCAATCAATTACTTGAAGGGGCTCTAATCCCTGGAATATGTTCTACCCAATCCTGATTGAATGCAGTACCTTCTATATTGGGAGAAGTGCTGTAAACCTCTAAAATGCCACGGATTGGCTCTGAACAATATCTACAACAACTTGCTTATCCTACATTATACCACTTGCTACCTGTAGTTGGAATGCACCATCAAGGGATGCTATATTTACTAGAAGGACTCCAATCCTTAAATAATTATATTTTCAAAATTCAATTTGGCCTCCGAGTTTAGCCAAGATAATCGTGATGCTATTATTAATAAATGAACTTCCCTCAACAAAGTACAACAGCAGCTCATTCAGTTTGATCATGGGATATCAAATTTTATTGATGTACAGTTTCCAAAAAAGGTTCAAGAGATCTAGAAGTAATGGAGAGAGGGTGTTTCCCAACTCTCTGAGCATAGTCAATCAATGCAGGAAGAAATTAGAACCCATCTTTTTCAATTGGAACAGTTGTATTCAGGAAATCAGTTCCAGGTCAATGAAATATAGAAAACGTCTGGAAATATGGGTCCTCCTGGGGTAGAAAGACCTCGTGGACCTCCTGGAGCTGATGGGCCCCGTGGACCCCAGGTGCATATGGACCTCGTGGACCTCCAGGCGCTGATGGTCATTCAGGATCTTATCAGCAAATTAACTCTTTCATGAACATGATGACCCACTTACGTGAACAATTTTCTAAGGTGGCCAAAGAATGCAACCTAACCCCTGATGGGGTACCAATTGACCCCCTTTTGACTCTGCAGTCCTTGTCCAATGAACTGATCAATTTGGGAAAGTGGGCCAAGGACACTGATATCTTATTACATGCTTATGAATCAAAAGGGGAATTGCTCTAAGCGAAAATTGAGACCCTGGAACTCAAGTACAATGCACAACAGGAACAGATTTTTGAGCTATCTCGCCAACTAGATGAAAAAGTAGGGCATGCAGACCTGAATCGACGGATTAATGAAATTTGGATGAAAGCTGTTGGTCCTTACCCTCAATTTTCTTAAGCTTCAGATTCTGCCTCTTATGTGTCTACTCAATATGAACAACCTGGAGTGCATGTTTTGACTACCAATGCTCCCATGAGTTTCAATCCAGTATTCAAGGACAAATACTCCCCAGGGGAAGGCAGCATTATCGCCTTTCTATAACTGTATGAAAAGGCATTAAGTGAGGCCACAGATCACCAAAAGATGAATTACTTGCCTAAATTGCCTTACTCGATTGGATCAAGATATTATGGTTCCCCACTTGATGACTTGCTCTACATGAGCTCAAGTCAAAGAAGCATTGATCAAAGAGTTTGGAAGTGAGCAGACCCTATCTTCGCAAAAACAGGCCTTTATGGGTATACAGCCCCACCAAAATGAATCTATTAAGGATTCCGCTCATCGTTTCTATTGGTAAGCTCAAACTCTTGTAGCCTGTGGTCAGTTAAACTTGGACGATGCAATAACCACAGTTCTGTCAGCCTTTACTACTAGGACGCAAATGCAAGTTTATCTGATCAGTGTCAAAAAGAATTTATGAAGTATTTTGGATATTAAGGAGGCCTTATTGGAGTTGCCCCCTCAATTCTCTGAAAAACCCCAAGTTTATGAGTCTCCTAGACCTAGTCAGCCCAAATTCTTTACCATGCCTGAGAACACTAGAGCGATCCAGTGTAACTACTGTCATCACTACTTTCATACTGAGGATCATTGTTTTAAAAAGGAATCAGATGAAAAAAAGAAAAGAGATAAGACTAATAAAATTCTTCACCTTGATAATGATGTGAGTGCGCAGCAAGAGCAGCAAAGTTCAATTGAGTGTAATAAAGACGACCATTCTTCTTATTCCTTGCCCTCCTTATTGGCATTATCCTCTCAGTTTGGAAGCACCATTACCCAAATTAATTTCCAAGTAAATCAAAACAATGCCAAGGCTATCATAGATACTGGATCCCCGGTGTGTGTGTCTCCTCCAAATTGGTCAAACGGATTAAATTAACCCCTGATATTTCTCATTATGAAGAATATGGAACCGCCGGCCCTCAGAGTACTCAGTCTATTAGAGCTTTTTCATCCCTTCCTCTGAAAATCGGGAAATTAACTTTTACCATTCCAGCGATTGTGCTCGATAATTCGAGTTATGACCTACTCTTGGGAACTCAATTTTTACGAGAATTTGATGGAATTATCAACTACCCTGATTCGTCGTTGTCTCTCTTGGGGTATCAAGTTCCCTTACTTTTATCTGATCATGCTTCCAATTGACATCAGTTATGTCTGCTAGAAGGAACTAAAAGGTCTTATTCACTTCAGTATCAGGTTGAAGATCCTCATGTAAAATTACCTCCTACCATGGCTGATATTGAAGAGGGAATGCCTATTTTTTCTCCTGAGAAATTAGTTATTCCACCAAAATCACAAGTGATCATTAATACTTCTTTGCACTTTTCAATTCCCAAGGGGCATTTGCTACAAGTCCTGGGCACTGTCAACCCTTCTTCCAAAGAACTCTTGCCTTGTCCTGAATTATTGTATTATGCTTATCCAGACTCTTTATCAGTCTTACTAGCGAACCTTAGTGATGTGCCAAAACTGATAGATCAAGAGCGCCTAATTGCTTATGTCAAGCTGTTACCCTTATCTCATATCTATGATGTTAAACCCTTTGGGAGTTTACAAGACTTTGTATTGGAGAGTGATCAGGAAATCCTTACTGTGGGACCTGCTATCGGGAAACATCTCTCTAAGGAACAGGAGAAACAAGTGCTTCAATTATTGGATGAATATTCCGACATTTTTGCTAGGCATACTTACGATTTTGGTAAGATGAAAGGTGTAGTGCACACTGTTGAAACTGATGATCACCTTCCTATACGTGCAAAGCCCTATCATAAATCCAAAGTAGAAGAAGCCCAGGTTACTAAGGAGTTGAATCAATTGTTGGAGGCTGGATTATTGAAACCCTCCAATAGTCCCTGGGAATCCCCATTGTTGTTGGTTAAGAAGAAAGATGGTTCTCATCGAGTCATAATGGATTATCATCAATTGAATGCTATTACCCAACGGGACTGTTATCCCTTACCTAGGATTGATGATTCTCTTAGACTGTTGGCTGGATCCACCTATTTTTCGGCCATGGACTTAGCCAGTGGATATTGGAAAATTGTACTGTCTCCAGAAGATCATGCCAAGTGTGCCCTGATATCGAGTGAAGGGTTGTTTGAACCAACTCACATGCCTTAAGGCCTAAGCAATGCCCCCGCAACTTTCCAAAGGGCCATGGACAGTATGCTCCAGGATTTAAAGCTTACTTGTGTTCTGGTACATCTTGACGACATTACCATGTTTTCCAAAAACTTTACTGAGCATTTAAACCATTTAAAAGAAGTTTTCAGCTGAATATGGGGCTCTTCCTTAAAACTCAAGCCCTCCAAGTGCTCATTCTTTCGAAATGAAATGGACTTCTTAGGACATCAGGTTTCAGCTAAAGGGATTCAACCCCTTGTGGACAAAGTTCAAGCCATCCAACAGATGCCTCCTCCCTCTTCTTTACGGAATATCCAAGTCTTTCTTGGTATTGTTGGGTATTACCAGTAATTTATTCCCAACTTTGCTGATATGGCTAAACCCTTATTTTATCTATTGCAAAAAAGAGTGTCTTTCAAGTGGGGATCAGCTCAATAACAGTCTTTCAATTCTCTGCGTATCGCCTTGATGAAGGCACCTGTTCTAATTCACCCCCAGTTTGATAAGCTTTTCTTTCTACATACAAATGCAAGCAATGTCACTATTGGGGCTATTTTATTCAGTGTGATGAAGAAAATAAGATCATCCTGTTGCTTATTATAGCAAAACTTTGTTAAAGGTCAAATGAAATTATAGTGTTACTGAGCGGAAATATTTGGCAGTAATTTTGGCCATCAAACATTTTTGGCCCTTTTTAAATGGTACCCATTTATCCATTATTACCGACCATTCCTCATTACGATGGTTGCAGAACATGAAGGATCCTGATGGGAGGTTGGCTTGTTGGGCTTTACAATTGCAAAATTACGATTTTTCTATTGTTCATCGCTCAGGAGCTCAGCATCAAAATGTGGATGGGTTATCCCAGCTACCTATTCTGACCTTGGAACCAGAAAAAGAAGAACGCTTGTATAATCTTATTGGATGATCAGAATTATGGGATTGAGAGACTGAAGAGGATCAAGCCTATCCAAAATCAATTACCAAAGATACTATGATTCAAGATGGGGCTTTGTATAAGAAAGCCAAGTCTAAGTGGTTGCTCTTCCTACATCCCAACTCCAGGTTTCACGCAGTAATGGAAGTTCATGAATAAGTTGGTCATAGCGGCTTAAAGAAAACTCAAGAATGGTTGAAGACTTGATACTATTGGAACAAGATGACTGAGTTCATTTGGGAGACTCTTGAATCATGTCTTACTTGCAAACGTCATGTCACTACCAACCCTACTTATCAGTATCAAATCATTTCCCCAACTAAGGCATTTGAAGTAGTCAGCATTGATGTTGTAGGGCCTTTTCCTCGAGGAGTGCATGGTCATCAGTATATCATTATGGCTGTCGACCATTTGAACAAATGGGTTGAGGCCATTTCAATTGCTACCCCTTTGGCTAAGACTACAGCCTTATTCCTATATCAGCATATTATTTCCCAACATGGATGTCCAAAGGTCCTTATGTCAGATAATGGGACTAATTTCACCTCGCAGCTTATACAGGAGTTATCAAAATTATTTAACACTACTCAGCAATTTGTTGTCCCATATAATCCATTCACAAATGGGGCCATTGAACGAGTTAATGGCACCTTGGTCTTGATTTTAAGGAAAGTGGCCTCGACTGATCCAACTCAGTGAATTTTTTATTTACTGAGTGCCTTGTTTGCTTATCAAATAAGCTATCACCACATTATCAAGATGTCCCCGTTTAAGTGTATATATGGGCGGGATCCTTCAGTCCCTTCTAGTGTTCAGACTATCCTTGAAGAAAGCATCCCAGAAAATTCTGATTTAGTTATGAGAAATTTGGCTGATGAGATTATCCACCTCCAGGCTCAAGCAATGAATTCAATTGAAATTACCACTCAAAGAGAGACCCTATGAAGCAATCAACATAAACCAGTCTTACCTGAATATCATATTAGAGATTATGTTATGTATTATCATTCTTGACCAGGTGGACGGACTGAAAAGCTGGGAACTAATTGGTCTGGTCCTTATAGAGTTATATTTCAAAAAGGATTAGATATTCAATTGTCCATACTGATACTGGTATTGTGGTAAATGATATTCATCCTAGGTTTTTAAGAAGTCACATTCCACCATGATCAAATATTGAGGGGGGAAGTGTCAGGATTTCACTGAATTTGCATATCTCCAAAAAATCCCCTTCCTCAATTCCCCCAACATCATCAGAAGGAGCGAGCAATCTATTGCAATCTATCAAAGTTGATGATCAATTGGATCCTGATCAACTGATTGAAGATTTGATTGCGCAGAGATTAATTCACTCTGATAGATTATGAACTGTAAAAAAGCCTATAAATATTTCCTCTTTTCAAAAATAAAAATTAGTTCGAGTTTTAACCTGTATTTTCCTATTTATTTTATCGCCTTTTTGGAGAATCCGCCCAGTGTAAATTTGAGATACAACATGCCCCATTGGAAGTGTAATTCAAAACTTCCAGAACTCTCATCCAATAAATCCCTGGATAAGAAACGAGGGCTCCTGCTAAACTGACTGAAGGATGTGCTTGCCTTGCAGGAGATCAAGTGTACCACTGGAAAGGAGGAAGAGTGGTCCAGGCTCTTTATCCTTTTGCGAACATTCTGGACCAGCTTTTGTGATTTGTAGTCAAAGCAACAGCTGCCATCACAATCACCAACTACGTCTCTCATTTAAAAGTAAGGGTTCTAGTTTATGGAATTCAAATGGGGGAACCAATCATATCAGGTCACTTCAGTATATGATCCTGTTGAAGCGGACAAAAGGGAAGTGTTTTCTAAGCAACCTAATTGACTTGAAACTTCCAGAAGAAACTATTTACCTAGGAGACTTTGATTGTTGGCTGTACGGAACCTGTGACAGATGGCAAAATGTCACTAACCAACCAATAGGATTGAACCAAGTACAGCAAATAATGACATCAAAGATCTTCTAGATGCCAACCACTCTCAGAATCATACTTTCCAAACGTGCCGCGGCCAAATATAGTAAGTAATCAACTAATAAGCGCCATTAGACTGGATTGGATACTCATAACCGTGTCATTGGAATCACAAGCTGTAGATTTTGCAACAATCGACCTACATCTATCAAACCACATAATGATGAAAATTAGTATCCAATTAAAGGAAGAACCACCCAAGAACCAACATTAGAAAAGGCTGCTGCCAAGAACGTGAAGCGGGGTCAAGTAGAAGATCAGACAAAAAAAATGTAGATAAACTAGCAAAATGTACTGACTCTGATACCTTATGCCAGCAGTGGCAAAGGTTAAAAAAGGGAAATTCTATCCGCCTCAGCCCATGCAGCATCCCATAGCATAAGGAAGGAAATAGCAGAACTTTCCAAAGCTCAGAGATCATTAAAATATCTGGAAAGATACCCACCCCGTAGTGGCTACTCACCACAGTGGGAAAGAGATTGGGTGAAACAGACACTAATTGTTAAGAAACAAAACAACTCCAAACGCACATGGAGGCCCTCCAAGCAGGTGCCAGATGGGCTGTTCAGGGGGACCGACCATCCAGGTTCTTTTATCAAACTTATAAAACGAGGTCAAAAATGCCAGTCTCAGAACTATAAACATGTGAAGGCCAAACCACTAGCAACCCAGGAGAGGTAGCATCAATCACCCACTCCTACTACTCAGAACTGTATAAGGCATCCCCATCAGAGGAAGCTGCTAAGAGCATCTTCATCAATGCTGTCCCAGCCACGCCAAGCATTTAGACAGCCTTGTTGACCCCATAATGGAGGATGAGCTAGCACAGGCTCTATGGAGGCTCCCTATCAACATGTCACCAGGATTAGATGGCATCCCCTATGAGTACTATAAAGCTCACTATGAAGTAATAAATAAGCCCATGATATCTCTCTTTAAGTCAAGTCTGAAAGAGGTGAGGGTGATCTCAGGAGGCGCAAAAGCCTATACCATAGTGCTCCACAAAAATGGGTACTGTACTGACCTGAAGAACTGGCACCCAATATCTCTAATCAATGCAGATTTGAAGGTAATGGAAAAGATAATGGCTAAGCGTCTTTAAGGAAAAAGTCAAGTAGTGCATTGCCCCACAACAGCATGGTTTCACCACAGGGAAGAGCATTTGGGACAGAATCTACCAAGTAACAAACAAACTGGGAGGAGAATCCAAGGGCACACTCTGCTTTCTAGTCCAAGATAAGGCATATGACATAGTTGACTGGGAATACTTGGCGGCAATACTTCACAAACAGGGCTTTCCCAAACTCTTTATCTCATGGATAGCAAACCATCAACTGTCATACACCTTCTCAGTTATAGGTTCTGCATTTATTTCACCTCCTGTCACACCAGAAAGAGGACTCCGTCAAGGGGACCCACTTAGCCCTATCTTGTACAGACACACAATTGACCCCTTCCTACGGGTGAAGGAGAAACAGTTAGCTGGCGTTGAGTGCAAGAGGCAAAAACCACTTAAGCTTTTGGCCTTCAAAGATGACTGTGTGGTAGGGGTCTCCTCCAAGGAAGATTCCAATAAGGTAGAGGAGATAATCATTCTATATGAAAAAGACTACCAAGCCAAACTCAACTAAACCAAACCACAAGCCTTGGTGCTATCAGATGTTAAGTGTTCCGGCTTTAAAAACAAGTGAACAAAAAGAAAATTCACAAACAAAAGCAAATTGAAGAAGTGTAAAAAATCCAGCTTTATCCAACCACCCTTTCATATGCCTTGCCCAAAGGAACCCATCAATTACCTAGGGATCTCCATCACAAGTGCAAAATAGTACTTAAGAGATGGAAGAGAAGCTACTTCATGATATCCAAAGGACAGTGGCAAGGCGGAAGTTCAGAAAGACATCTCTAGCTGGAAAATTTCGCCTTGCCAACACTGTGCTTTTCTCAAAAATTTGGTACCCTTCACATGCTATCGCCTTTAGCATTTTTCTTGAAAACTCACATCAATTCTACAACCTTGGTTCTAAAGCTCATGCTCCCCCCAGCCAGGATCACCACACTAAGGGGCCAACTTCTGAAGGCGGGATGACGCTAATAGACCCTGAAAGCAACGTTGCAAACTTATTCATAAAATGGATCAGTTATGCGACCTCACAAGAAGGAAATCCGCCTTTCTGGGCATCAGCAGAAAGGACCCAAATAGTCAGAAACCTTGCTCTCAGGAACCCAGGATCCCCAAACCACCCTATTTGATTACCTAGGTTCAGCCCAGGGTTAGTAGGGCCATGGGATGCGACGCCTGAGGCCAGGGAATGCTCTGTTAATTTAAAATATTAAAAATAGAACCAAAAATCAAACTTGAACCTTATAAAAAGCACCATAAGGGAAAATGGAAAATGCTAAAACTCAATCAACACCAAGTGTTACCAGCTAATTCAAATTACAAGGGCCCAAGAATCCAGCTAATCTCAGCGCTGATTTTCTGGGGAATAATTTATACTCCTGAGCTCCGTAAGACCACTTGGAGAAAATTAAGCAAGCCTTTACTCCACCCTAAAATTACAACCCTGCATTGGAGAGTTTCTAAACGACTTTTTTGGACAGGAGAGCACTCAAATGCCATGCATAGGCAGTGCACAGTGCGCAGCAAAGAAGCTTTACTGCACAACAGGTGTTTTTTATGTAAAACAGCGGTAGAGTTTGGGTAGAAGCGGTGCGCTTAGCACAGCTAAAATACACAAATCCCAACCACATAGCGAGAACTGGCTCTTCCAGGCTGGATCAAGGCATCAAGACCATGATTGCAACAATATAGTTTTCATTTTAGCATTATTGGAGATCCATAGTAACTGGGTTGCCACCACTGCAAGCCCATAAGGGTCTGACCCAGCTAGGGCCATCAATAACTTTCGCTTTAATATAAACAAAAACTTTGGCTACTGTCTGTTTGGGGATTCCATCCCACTGAAACAGCATGCGCGAGTAGCATCTTAGGCCATTTAATACATGTTTGAAATTTCCATGGTGCAACGAACTTGGTTATGGAAAGCCCATTTACCTGAGGCAACAAAGTCTCCCCCAACAGCAACCCACAGCAAGGCGCAATGTCAAGGTTGTGTGAATAGCATCAAACTACACGATTAACAACCTGCTTTAAAATATTCCCATTTACTGTAAGGAGAGTTTCTATAACTCTCCTGTTTCCAGCATGGTGGTGCACGGTGCACAGAGCCAAAGCATGGAAACTAACTGTTATTACTAAAGTTACTAGAGCCCAGCAGAGGGTGCTGGAGCAATAATAACTTAACGAAAAGAGGGCAATCATTATAAAAATTACAACACTAAAAATGACATGGTACACAAAGAAGAAAGGGGTAAGAGTCCCAGGTTGGAGGGAACCAGGGCAAACCAACGGTGCACTAGGGGCAAACTGGATCATATGTAAAATTATATGGTGAATGTAGCGCGAGACCTCCTTGAAGGGGTATGCACACAGGATCATTTGAAAATAACATAGTAAAATGGGAAATACAGGAAAATGTTTATTGGGAAAGTTGACCAACACTCCTTGTTGGTCATAGGTAACAGAATTAAACTATGTCTGGGAAAAATGGGGTTCGGTGAAGTGGGCCCAAGCACTGACCCAGCAATAGGCAAACACTACCATCTAAATTGGTAGAATATTCCAAAACTGACTCCACTTGAGTAATTGATTGAAGTTGGATCCAACCCAAACGCGTCATTTTGTAAATGGAATGGGTTTTGAACCCCCGTCTCTCAATCAACCAAATAGTGCTATCATTGTTAATTGAATATACCATTTGTTTTAATGCCTGGGCCAACAAAAGGGGCTGGGTGTTTGGCACTTCACTAATACCAACCTTGGCATATTTAGCTTGTACCCATCGTTGGTCTAGTGTGTGCCTGAGGTCAGGGAGGGCCTGAAGCTTTACCTTCTGGGCTCCTGTCGCCCAGCCTTATCCTTAGGGTTGATCCTCACTATGATGTCATTTAACCATGACATTTACTCGCCTATCCTATCCCTCAAGTGCATAGTATCTAGTCACATACTCCCAAATAAAAAAGTAAAATATTAAAAAATAAATTAAAAACTAAAACTCTCTAGATTTAATCTTTCTCCACAATGGACCTTACCAGTAGCTATTTTCAGATGGATCTATCTCCAGAAGACAAAGAAAAATGAGCGTTGATATGCAGAGAAAGTTATTACAGCCTACCTGGCTCCCTCAAGAAAAATGCAACGTTCCCGCCTCATTCTTCAGATGAAAAATCACATTATGCAAAATTATAAAGTTAGCTGTGTGATTGTTTTCTAAAATAATATAACAATATTTTTCTTCCAAAATCTTTACTGATCATCTAGACCACCTCAAGTCAGTTTTTCAATGACTGAGAGAACCCAGTCAAATAAAAGCCTGTGAAATGTACCTTCTTCCAACAGGAACTAAAATTTTTAGGACGTCATGTTATATTTTAAGCTTATTTTATGCTCGCTGGTCTATTCTGCATCTAATTTTTAATGATATTTCGAAGGAGAAGTTTTATTTTCTACTGACAGAATAATAGATTAAGGGGGTTCTAGAGACCACTTATAACGTAAATAATAGTTATGAGATAAACTAAAGATTAGGTTTTTATAAGCTTTTATTTAGTTGCGGTGAGGGGATTAAAAGCAAACCCTATTACAACTTCGCTGCTTAGTAAATAATTGTGTTAAGGCTCAAAGTTTGGATCAGGCTAGGAATGTACAAATTATGGAATATGGGCATTTGGCCTATTGGAGCTCTCATGTCTCGCTTTGCTGCAATGGAACAGCCAATGGAGGGCTAATAAGAAGTAGGACTAGTCTGTTTGCCAAAGATTTAATAGCTTAAGCCAACCAATGGGCAAGGAAATACTTTCACCTTGTGGTACCCACTCCACCCTATAAAAGGGGTGGTCTTCACCTAAGCGTTTAAACTAAATTTGTTGAGAGGCATGGGAAGAGCCTCAGCATAACTTCACATATTCAGCCACGGTTTTGGTACAATCCAATTATTAAGAGGTGGACGATATGGCTGAGAATTGGATGGAATAAAATTGTCCTGATTCAAGGAGTTCCACCAAGAATCAGACAGAGTCTTTTAAACGATTTCAAACTTATTATAATAAGAGTGCTTCTGGATTATAATATTGGACTTGAAAATGTCTGATATCACCCCCTTCAAGAGTGTTAAAGGGAGAATAAGGACGCAAGAACTGGCTATGAACTTGATTTGAAAGTCACTCATGTAGCCAGGGATTTTTGGAGTACTGATCTCCTTGCTTGTAAGTGACTACAAAAGGTCCTTACCAACTAGAACCGAGCTTCTCCCTTCTAGGAGTGATCCAATTATGATATTACTGCAACAAATCGTATACTTGGAAGGAAGTTAGAGGGGGCTAGAACTCATCAGCAGCTTGGCCCTCTTTTGTGATAGTTTTGGCCAAATTAGACATAGCCTATGATTGTAACTGAATGATGAGCTGGGCCAACTATTTAATGGCTTGCTCAGGGTCAGTCCTATCAGAGAAAATATCTTTGGCTAATAATGCTGGCACTCCAGGCTCCCATCCATACAGCACATGGAAAGGAGACATTTTAAGAGATTGGCGGTAACTGATACAGTAGGCCATGATGGCACTTGGTAAGTAAAGATTTAGTGATTGGGGTCTGAAGTGGCCATTATTTTGTAATATAGAGACTAGGGTCCTATTGGCTCTTTCCACGGTATCATTGGTCAAGGGGTTATAGGGGGATGAAAAGAGCTGTTGTACGCCTACAGAGGTAGCGAGGATCTTCACCACTTGGAAGGTGAAATTTTTATTATCACAGAGCAAAATTTGGGGGCAACCATGTCAAGAAAAGATATACTGATGGAGAAAAGTGGCAGTGACTTTAGCCGTCTGAGCTGGAAGAGCTACAGCCTCAATCCATTTGGTAAAGTAATCAATCCCTACCAAGATGTATTGATTTTCACCCGTAAATTTGGGGTAGAGGGTCAACCACATTTAGGCTTATTATGTGGAAGTACTGTTGGGGAGTGGTAGGTTGATTTTGATACCTGTTTTAGAAGCTAAATTTTTTTTACAATTCAGAAAGGCATCCAGAACTTCAATTATGGTCACCGTGACTCCATTTCAGCAGTAGCGTTCTTTTACCCACTAATAGGTTTTCAACACTTCACTATGTCCTAGGATGTAATGAGACTCCAAATTGATAGGCAATTGCTCAGATGGTCGGAGGTAGGGTAACCATTTCACACTTAATTTCTTGTATAGTTTCCCATTATCCACCTTAGTGTTATGAGAGTGCTGAGCTAACATCTTCTGGATGGGTTCATTCTCGTCCTCCCAAGCGTCAGGGGTATTAGGAGGTCATGTAGCCTCTCCGCTTCACTACTATCCAAGTGAATGATGGGCAGCTGAGTCAACCCATTGACATTCATGTGGTGCATCCCAGCTTGGTGCTCAATGGTCATATCATAGTGTTGGAGCTTCAAAGACCAGCGTGCCAACCGCCCAGTGGGGTCTTTCATATTCTGAAACCACTTTAAATAGGCTTGCTTATTAATCACTTTAAACAATGTCTTATATAAGAAAAAGCATTAATATATAACAGCAAGCAAGACATCAAGGTATTCCTTCTCAATGGCGCTATAGTTGCGTTCTGCCTTAAAAAGCATCTTGATGAAGTATGAAACGGGATGATCAGCCTCATGCTCAACCAGTTGAGCCAAAATAGCCCCAACTGCATAGTTGGAGGCATCAGTAAACATCTTGAAGGGTTTACTATAATCAGGGTGCGTAGATTGGCCGTTGGTGAAGCAGCATTTTTAACATTTCAAAGGCAGCCTTTTGTTCCACTCATCATCGGAAAGGGGTGTTCTTAGCTAAAAGGCGAACGAGGACTCACTGAGCTGAGAGAATTTGGGATGAATTGATGGTGTTATCCCATCATGCCCAAGAACATCTGAATACTGTTGAGGGTTTTTGAGCAGGCATCTTAGATTTCGCCTCAACCTTATCATGGTGAAGCTGGATCCCGTTTGGGGAACTGGCGTGGCCCAAGAAATTCAACTTCTTCTGGAAGAATGTACATTTGGAGGTCTAGTACTAAAAAATGTACATTTGGAGGGCTTCAGCTTAATACAAGAGGCCCGCAGGCGTTGAAAAACTTTATTTAAGTGTGAATGGTGCTCATTGAACGTTTAGAAGAAGACAGTAATTATCATTGTAATAGACAATTATGCGACTAAGCTTCCGATCCTGAAAGATGTGGTCTATGGCTTGCTTGAAAGTTGCGGGCGCGTTGCACAACCTTTGGGGTATCTTAATGGTTTAAATAAGCTCCCACTGAAGATAAGCGCACACTTCTCCTGGTTTTGTGGAGAAAGGTCCATCCGCCAGTATCCGCTAGCTAAGTCCATGGCAGAAAAGAACTTGGATCCAGAGAGTTGGGCCAGAGCGACAACAATATGGGGATTGGGTAGCTGTCTTTCTTGGGGAGGTTGTTAAGTTTGAGGTAGTCCATAACTACCTAATGTCAACCATTCTTCTTATGACTAAGAGCGTAGATGATTAAGGGCGTTGCAAAAGCACTAACAAACCCATGTACAGTAAGTGTTTAAGCTCCGTCCTCATATGGAGCTCCTCAACTTTTGATTTCTGATAAGACTTTGTTCAAATAGGCTGAGCATCACCAATATCAAGGGTGTAGCTCCAGTCCTTCATATACCCATAGTCATTATCAGATTTGGAGAAGATGTCACTATATGACTGCAGGAGAGAGTGAATTTTTTCGAGCTCTGAGGGGGTTAAATCAGAAATTTGAATATTGGGCAAAGCACATAAAAATTGGTCGGTGGGCAGTCCCAGATCTAGCATAGACCCAATACAATGGAATTATTGGAAACTAATTGGAATAAGCTAGGCTTTTCCAATCTCCTGATGCTTCTTTACAGTCATGCCCTTATTCGTGAGATTTCCCAGCAGAAGATTAATAGGTCACTGGTAGGCATGAACTAGTATACTTGGCAACACCCGAGGCTCCAAAAAAAAAATTTATACCATCAATGCTTGTTAAGTGCAATAGGCAGTTTCAAGGATATGCACAGAAATTATGGTGTCTATCACCTTTTGTTTAACCTTTATGATGACTAAATCCTCTGACGCATATAATGGAAGGCCCTCTGAAACATCCACGGAGTCAGGAAGCTTTTTTGTGTTCCTGCCCACCGTACTATAAGTAAGAGTGAGGGTGGAGGAAGAGTATCAATGATGCATGTATATTCTTTAGCCTTGAGCTCATCATTTGTAAAGACTAGGGGAATTATATAATTTATAAGGGAGAGAAATCCCTGTTTCAAGTTGATAATTCCGTCATACTCAAGCATGAATTGAGTGCCAATGAGCAAGTTGTATGCATTATTTTCCAATGCCATAGCGGGGGAAGCTAGTAGGAGATTCCCAATCCGTATGGGTAGAGAATAGTAGGCTCCAATGGCTCACATGTTGTTGGGCCTCACAGTTACAAACTCGTGGGAATAATCCATGTCAGGTGCCAACTTAATTTTATTGATGAGCTTTGAAGAGACCACATTTACTGGAGCACCTGTATCAAGGATGGTTAGAAAATGCACCTTGTTGATGACAAACTCTACCTTGGTTATTGTGCTACCAAAAGTATGTGGGAGGGCAAGAACCTCCTTCAAATGGAGAGAGGAGGCAAGGCATTGAGCCATTGCAGGTTATCAATCCTTAATAGATTTTAGGGTATGAACTTGTTAGTTTGATCTTATCACTGTACCAATATGCTTATCAGCATCACTGGTGGTATCAATCTCCTCTTAACTGTAAGTCCTGAGGAATGCCCTCTGTGCGTTGATTGGGCCCTTTTCCTATTCCCAAGTAAGAAGGTATCAAAAAGAATGGGGTACCCCTCATTACCCAGGGCGACCTCGCCCACGTGGTAGATGAGCACTGGGTAACAGCCCTTCCGCTTTGGATCTCTCCCCAGTGCCCACACTCACCTTGGCAGAACTAGTACATCTAATCAGGAAAATCTGCACCAAGATCTCCAAAATGAAATTGATTGGTCCAAAATCAAGTGGAAATCAGCCTGATGTTCAGATTCCATGTAGTCAGAAAGAGATGAAGACTGATTCATTGGCCATAATCACTGATGGTTTCAATTTGGCCAACACCATGATTGTAAAAATCAACCTCCTCCCAAAATCATTGGAGGATCACCCCCGATGGCAGGTAATAGCATTGGACGCCATCAACAAGGGTTCAAAGCACCCTTCCAGAAAATCAGATATAGTGGCCAATGCAACGCTTTTGACCAAACAAACAGCCCAGCAACTGGTCATGGGAAGGTTAGGCATCCCAAACCTGTTCCCAACCAATTGGGACCGCCCCTACATGGGGTGGACTTGGGGGATTCCCGCTGCTCATCAGGACAAACACCATTGTTCCAACCATTGGAAACATAGCCAAACCTCAGTTTGGACGTTTGAGGTCAAACCAACAGCGACTCAGCTTGCTGCCAAATTCTTCAATGTCAGTTCCCAGAGAACTTATCTGCCCTATTCCCGAATAATTTGCCAGTTAGGTCGAAATTGAGGGTCTTGATCCTGGCTTGTACCTGCATCAATTGACTAAAATTTAATCAGTTGCATCTCAATGAGAAAATTGTTGGTCAATTTTCTTCACTTTCCTTTGCAATAAAATTTTGCCACAAAAAGCTATCAATTTTGATTTTATTGATTCTCTTCTGGCTGCATTCTTGATGGCTTTTCCATGGTGGCCCGTCAGTCCATATACCAGATGGGCTCAGCCAGTACTCATGGTCACTGTCCCCCACCATTGTAGATTGGATTCAGCGAGCTAGATACTTCTGGCAATTTAACCCTGTCTTTATGAACTTTTGTCAGCAATATACTGGGATCCTGTGGCCTTACATCCACTATCTTCAAGCAAGGATCCGCCCCCTTGTATCCCCAGTTGAGCTAACCCCATCTACTGGTGACCTTATCAAAACCATACCTGTGGTTCCACCCCCTGCAGCAAGACCTCTAGGGTCTGGTGCGGCCTCGATTTGGTTCATTCTCAGGATGATATTCACTATTGTCTTACGCCAACAATTTATTGTTTCCCAATGCCCAACTCCATACAACGTCATTAATGTGGCAATGTTTCTGTCATTATGGCTTTCTTTTTGGGTGTTTATGAATCTTGACTGGAAGGCCAGTCTAAACTTCTTCTGCTGGTTCCATGACAAAATTGACCAACCATTATTTCAAGCCACTTCACCCTGCTCTTCGAGGTAGGTGTTGCAGTGGTTAACCTTTACCAAATAAATGTGCAGTCAGTAGTCTGCTTTTTGTTGTTCGTTCGATCACTTGCTGATTTTGGGAATAGTATCCACTAAACCTTGGAGAAAATTCTCCAGACTGACCAAGCTGCATAGATTACTACTCCCCCCTCCTAATAGCCCATAAGGAAGTCACATGTTTCTTACTGTGAGATAGCTAATCAAGTTCTCAACGCCCTCGCTGAGGTGCAAATGCGTTTGGCAATTGCGCCTAATAATGCCTCCGCATTATCTCATTCCCAACAAGGGTCACTTTATTGGACGCTGTGGAAGGGGACGCCTGTCAGTGGGTTAAAGGCCTTCTGCGCTCTTCCTCACAAGAAGGAGATCCCACTCCACTGATTGCTGTCATATCAGCTGCCTTGAAACTGCCGGTGTCACTCCCAGACTACTTATTCAGATTGCTCTATACTATGGCCAAAGCCCCTAGCTTGGCTTCTTTGATCTCTACCTTCTGAGAACTGGCTCCCACACT
>JAKSZP010019191.1:0-29764 GCA_022478985.1 Massospora cicadina
TTTTTTCTTTAGATATTTGACATATTCCAACTATTGAGATGAGAGTTAGAGAATAAACTTTTCCCTTGTTCAAGCGGTTCTAAATTACTCAAGTAGAAGTACCTTCAAGTATTAAAGGAAGAGCGTTAGCACTTGTATAGCGTTAGAGACATACTCAAATTGGTTTTAAGTACTCAACTAGGATAAATTTCTTCATATTAATTTCATCCCACCCATTCATTATATTAACTAATAATATATTCAACTTAACCCAGAACCTGTTCAGTAAACATATAAAAGTTTACATTTTGTGCCTACTAGGGGTAGTTGAGTTTTCAGTCCAAAGATTTCATCAGAATCTATCAGAAGTATGTCATACAAAAATGAAAACTGGAAGCTGTGAACAGAATTATAAATAGTGAATACAATGCTAAAATTGACGCTTAGGCGTCATATTCTGAAGGCACATGTTTTTAAACACAAATAAATAAGGCACTGTATGAATATGCCATCTTAGTAAACTTGTAAAGAGGGCAAGCTTGGCATGAGGGTTTATTTATTAAATAGACTAAAAGCAAAATCTAGTATTACGTAAACCCAAAAACTCAACTTCTTCAACAGAAAACAGCTTCAGCTAAATTCTACTCTACCAACATAAGAAAAAAATATTACCCATTTAGAATTCAGTCTAGAGATCCCCTCTTACTAGCGTTCCTATTGTTGCTTTTCATGTGTACTAAGCAGCACTCCCCAGTGGTATATTGATGGAATAAAAATATAAATTAGATTAATCAAATAAATTTTAAAGGCTCAACATACTTCTTTTGTAATTGTGATCAAATGATTGCATTAGAGGTTCCAGCAGAATGCAATAATAAAACATGATTTATACTACCAAGAATTTTATGCCTGTGCAAGGGGAAAAATAATGATAAGGGTATATTTAGCATAGTAGTCTTAATCCTCCGAGCCCAAGGGCATAAGCGATTACTAGATTGAGGGGATAGAAGTTGCAACAGGGGGCATCAACTTGCTCAATAAGTTGAGGCAATGAACATCGTCGGCCTCATCAACAAAGAAAACCCACAATTATACCTCCTTATGCCACATGTCGCTGATGCTCCCACCCCAATGCTGTCATTCATGATCCACCAGCTAAAGCGGGCGCCAGATAAAAGGTTTCCCCAAAGCTTCCTCGCCTTCTGATATGGCTTCCTAGGCTGTTTGCTGAGGTGCCATATTTTGATTTTTTTAACTCATGATAATCCCTTTTTTGGCCCATTTGGAAATAAAAATGCGGGCATATCCCCCTTTTAGATTGGGAACCTCTAGTGCTATAAAAGAGGTTGTAACAGGAGGTTATGGGTCTTCATGGGGCGATGGAACCCCTTGTTAAGGGTATTCCCATCCTAAATTTCCTCCATGATTTTTATATGGATGCTAAATATGACATTAAACTCGCTTTTGGTGCGAGCTTTACCTGCATCAATGAAGCAAAAACCTCTCTTTTTGACCCCTATTATCCACAAACCCGCCAGCGCATCAAGTCTTTCACTTGTGTGACAGCTATTATCACTTTCGCTGAGCATCAACTTGCTCAATACATTGAGGCGATGGACACCGTCAGCCTCATTAATAAAGAAAACCCCCAATTAAACCTCCTTAAGCCATAAGTAGCTGGTGCCCCAACTACTATGCTGTTCGGCATGGTCCACCAGCTAAAGCAAGCACTGGACAATAGTTTCCGCAAAGCATCCTCACCTTCTGATATGGCTTCCATGGCTGATAACTTAGGGGCTATATTAGGTTTTTTACTTTCTAATAATCCTTTTATTTGGCTCATTTGCAAATAAAGATGTGTGGCGGCTCCCCTTTTGGGTTGGGCACCACTAGTGCTAAAAATAGGAGGCTATGGGTTTTAATCCGCCAGTTTTATGATTCTACAACGTAGGGCCAGGAGTACCAAAAGTAATTTAACAGCTTCAGTGACTTTTTATGAAGTCAAGGGCAGGGCACTCAGGACACCTTATGCCATCAAAACTTGTTTCTAGGTATATTGAAATATTGAGAACAATATATTGTATGAAATGTTGGTTGGTCAAACCAATTACAACATTTCCCCTAATTGACCAAACATCAGGTAACAAAGATGAATGTGGGTCCAATCAGTTATAAAGAACTTGAGGCTGAAGGCTCAGAATGCTTGTAGTGCCTCTTCAAAAACTTGGCATACACTCAATAATAGGATGTCCCTTAGTAGGACCCTTCAGAGTGTAGGCTTCAGTAGACGTTTTTTCTATGATCTCAAATGGTGTTTCCTATGTGCGCCAGTTTGTGGGTTCTCCTAAACCCATGGTTGTCATATTATCAAGCCAATTTTACAACCTCAAAACTAGGCAAGGTCCACCGGTCCTTGTTATCCCAGGCTCTAGCCTTGATATTCCACGCTAGAGCGTTTGAGTAAGCAAAATTTTTCAATTAAATTAATTTCTGGGCAAGCTTCTCCAGATATCTACTAGGACTAATTTATTATTCATCAAGTAATGGTTTTAATTAGGGGAGGCAACGCGGGCTGTCTCCAATGTAATTATACAAATGGGGAATTTCCCATGGCCGAGTAGTAAGCAATATTATAAGCAAAAATGTCTGAAGGCAAAAAGAGGTTCTAGTGACGCTTTGCCTGAAACCAATTTTTGAGATACCAACTAGTATACCATTCACCTGTCAATGGCGCAGTTGGTTTTCAGGAAATAGGAAGCGGATAGTACTTTACAAATTCTCATTAGATTTTTGAGCTGAAAAAACATCTGAAATATAAAGTTGGTCTCATTATCATTATGTAATTACTAGGAGAAATCATGCCAATAATAATATCTTCAAGAATGTGCTTTGTAGTAGCCATGTCCCTTAAGTCCTAACATCCTTAGCTTCCACTACTTGGTAAAATTACCAATAGTCACGATAAAGTATTTAAATTGACCAGGTGCATTGTTCAAGGATCCCACGACGTCCATGGAGACCGTGTGCCAGGAAAAATAGGTTTTACCAGTTGATAGGATGTGGATTCTCTATAAGGGGCTTCAGCTCAACATTTGTGACAAGTTCAATCGCCTCATGTATGTCATATGACATGGAGTATTTTTATAAAGGGTCCATAGATTTAAACGTTTTTTACATTTATTATGACCCATGGCCTTGTGAGCAGTGATAATCAAGTTTATCCGCTTGGTAGGCCTAGAGAACAAAAAGGGTTGTTCATCAATAACCTTATATAATTTTCCATTGTCTAAAAGAAGTATTCGCTCTGATTTTATCAAACTTCTGTTGAATCTTAATAGGCTCATTGGAGTATTGCTGGTTTAATCATTTTGGCGAGTACCTCATCATACCTATCAGCCAATAAGGCTACAATAGGCAACCTTGACAATCCATCCATATTTTAATGTTTTACCCCAGCACGATGTTATATTTTAAAATATGTGCCTGTAACTTTAAAACACAATGGGCTAACCATCCTTTAGGATCTTTCAGATTCTGTAGCTATCATAATGAGCATGATCGTTGCCACAGTGAAATGCACTATGTGACTATAAACTCAAATAAATTTGCACACATAGATGACAGCTAGTCACTCTTTCTCAGTAATAATAATTATATTTAAAATGTCCAGTGTTTAGCTGCAGTATGCAATGGGGGGTTCTTTCCCTTCATTACCAAGCAGGGATAGCACGGCACCTATGGCAGTGAGGGAGGCTTCCATTTGTATGATAAAAGGTCTATCAAATTTTTGATACATTAAAATTAGCGTTTGGGCTTAGCAAAGTTATAATTAACTAAAAAAGAATTTACAGGCTTTCGTCCAGTTGAACGGAACTTTTGTCTTGAGAAGGTGAAATAAAGGTTCACCTAACTTGCTAAAGTTTTTTTATAAACCAGTGATAGTAACCAATCATACCCAAAATACCTGGATACACTGCTTGCTGCTTGGGTGGGACATTTTTTAAAATATCCTTATTCTTAACAGGCTGGGAAACTATGTCTTAATTATTAATGAAAATCCAGATATTCAAGTTGTTTGTGGAAGAAATTGCACTTATGAGGTTAGAACCTCAAATTGACTTGTGTCAACTAGCGGAAAACTTCAAGTAAATATTGCAGATGGTCCATAAACGTTCTGGAAATTAAACATAGTTTCCAAATAAATCAGCACATAGGAGATGTATTATTCACCCAAATGCTATCCATAGCCTTTAAAAAGTTGCCAGGGCGTTGCACAGCTCTTACAGCATCCGAGTGGGGTGGTAAAACCCTGGGCGCTGATCATAGCCTACTTATCCTGTTCCTCCTTCAGCATATCAATCTGCCAATATCCAGAGATTAAGTCCATAGTGGAGAAGTATTGAGCGCCACCCAAGAAATCCAGTGCATCGTCATTATGGGGTAGCGGGTATAATTTCTCTTGGTAATATTGTTAAGCTTTTGGTAACCTATTACCACTCAATTTGACCCATCTTTATTAATAACTTAAGATGGGGAGGCCCAGAGAATCTTTGAGGGTACTAATATCCCTTGCTGTACTAAATGACTAATTAAAGCGTTAACCACCCCATCTTCTGCTTAAGAATGCCTAATATGATTAAGGCGAATTGGTGGATGGTTACCAGTTTGGTCTGGTGCAACACATCATGCGCGCACCCAAATCTTAACCTTCCTTCACAAAAAACTGATGTACTTGTTAAATAAGGCTAACGCTTGGTCCTTTTCTTCCCCTGTCAACCCTGAGAAAGTTTCTCAAGGAATTAGCAAACAGACGGTTTGACGTTCACCATCCCTCAGCCCAAGTTCTTCTGGAACACCAAACTCACGAATATCTAAAACCCATTATACAGGTAAAATATGAATGAATGTGACTTCTTGTGTTTCTGACTTTTATAGGATAGGGGTACAGGATGGTTAAAAGCACCTAAATTCCCCATGATCTGGATGAATAAACCCAGGCGCTAAAGTTTGCACTAACTTATAGCGATCAAACAGGGCAATGATCTCACCATATACACCCAGGGGATGGGTTAAGACAATTCCAGTCCCATTATAATTTGATGCCCCACTGGAATGGTTATAGTTTAATTAGCACGGATTATATTGCCTTTTGATTCAACTTTTTGTGATGGTAACTTCCAGTATGGCCACGTATCTGCTGATACTTAATGGGTAATATAAAATCTTTGTATACAATGTTAAGAAACCACTGCTTTGTGGCCTTTGAGGCAGCGTCCTTCTGGCTATAAAAGAGCGGTAGGGTTTGTCCTAGTATTTCTAGGGTATTCTCCTCAAAGTCAGCTTTGACTCCATATTTCCTCGTAAATGTGGCCCCAATTATGAAATTGTAATTCTGATTAGGGAATACAATTGGCGGAAAGGATTACTAAGGTACTAAATTGCAGTGGTAACGCGCTATATTCTCCTTCTGAAGTCATAGTATGGGGGCTGGTGGTATCATAGATTTTACAGTGGTCTATGTCTAGGCAAGCCCTAATTTTTACTAATTTAGTAGATAAAATATTAATTAGTGCCCCCCTGTCTACAATAGCTCGGACCCTGCTTTTATTTACAGTTATAACAATGTAGGTACAATCAGAATAGTAAATTTTGCAGGGTTTATTACGAGAACATTCATTTTGTCCGCTTAGAATAAAAGACTTTGTAACTCTTCACAAAACTGCAGGATGGAATACTTCAACGCCTCGATGGGTACCACCAATTAGACCTCAGTAAACTTGGGGTTCAGTAGAAGTGGAATGCTCAGATGATTCCAACTGTTGAGCATAAGGTTTTGACACTACCTCATCTGCAAACTCAGCGGCAATTCTTACTTGGGAGCAGGTGTTCGCCGCTACACTAACTTTTTGACCCTAAGCCTACCAAAGGCAGCTCGGCGGAATCAGTCATAAGCGGAACAGTAGATTGTTGTGGTGATTTCTTTTTTCTTGGGATTTTGTTAGAGGAGGCAGAAGTGGAAAATCCTAATTGTAATCCCCCATATATTTTCCCACCTCTTAATCATCCACTGATTGCACTGCATGAAATTTAGGTTTTGCGCTTAGCTTAGGGCATTGATTAGCATAATGGCCCAATTTTCTGCAGTAGTTACAAATAAACTGGCCAATGTCTGATTTTTAAATGAGGGCCATAAGGCGGAGGTGGGGGTAACTTTTTTCTCGAAAAAAAGGCCCTAAGCTGCAGTTTGTGAGGCTCTTGATAGCTCTTGTTAGGTGCCACAAAAGTAACGGTACAATGCTGGTGATAATTCACCATGTGAGTGATATCTTTTTCCTCATTAAAAACAGGAATCATTATCCAAATTTAAGGTTGGTAAGGCTCACAGTTATGGCGTAGAGCGATTTTTGCAGCAAAGTCATTAATCACATTAGCCCTTTCCAGCAATCATGATTTAAAATAAAACCATTTTACAAAAGATTTCACTGTTTCATCTTTCCTAAACTGATGTTAAGAATTTCAGTTTTCCATGTGTTCATTCTTTCTAACCCAACAAACTCCTTGATGAGAAGGTCCTGGAGCTTCAGTGAGTAATGTCAAAAAAGTTTGTAACTTAGGCATTGAAAAACTCCTGAATATCTGTGTCAGTAAGTTTATGTTAGTTGCCAACTTAGAATTATCCAATGCTCTGGCCTTGCTAATCCCAAAGAGATTAATAAGATTAGGTAAATTAGCATATTTGTCAAACTTCAGAAAGTTGATAGGACTCACATGAACAGGAGGTTCATGCTGAAAGGAACGAAGGGCCTGGTTTTCCCCTACTAGACTTCCCACATAACAAAGCTGTGATGTAGGTGTGAACTGGACTTGAACTACCAGTGCTGCTCGATTAGAAGCGCCTACAGGATTAGGTGTAGCGGCACAAGAGGAAATGCGCACAAATTATACTTGAGATCATCATTATTTGAGTCATATGGCTCAGGGGGAGGAGTCTCCAGCATCTCTGGCTAAGCTGAGGCTCCAACCCCTAAAGCGAGGTAAAGACCATAGGCAATTCTGGCGTTCCCCCTCCTCATCGCCCTCAATATTTGCATCTCATGGCAAAAAGTCAGGTTCATAATGGGTTATATTACCAGCATTGATGATTGATTGACTATTAAATAATCTCACATGGCACTGACATGGCGGAGTTCCACCTGCAATAAAACTTCCATATTTTCAACTTTATGGGTGGCAGCCAGGAAATCCGCTTTCTTAATTATATTATCGTTTACTAGGAACCTAACCTTCTGGCCTTAAGTTTTTTCTAGTCCTAAAGTCTTGAAGAGCAGATAAAATCAGTATTGGGAAAACAGATCTGGTCATATATGCATCCAAGCTCTCTAGGCGCTGTTCATGTTTTCAGTTATCTTGGCTAACTCCTTGCCATGTCATTCATTGTCAAGGTTAATAACTTAAAGTTGGTCAACGTGAGCATTTAAAGCCATACGCACTTTGTGAATATCATTAGACTGGGTTTGTAGGGCCATTAGGGCGATATCTTCAACTTCCACCACTGGTACTACTTCCTTAAGAAGGGCTTATTCTATGGAACTACTGGGATCCATACCTGATTATATATTGAACTACAGAAAACTAGAGTGACCTCTGTAGTGAGCAATACAATGTTGAAATTGGCACTTAGGCATTGTATTTTGAAGGCAAAGGTGTTTAAATTCAAACAAACAAGACATTGTATGAAGGCAACCTCTCAATAACTTGTAAATAGGAGAAGTTCGGCAAGAAAGGTTTTATTAATAAATAGACTAAAAGCAGAATGTAGTATCCCATACTCCCAAAGTCTCACCTTCTTCACCATATAATAGCCTCAGCTAAATTCTATCCTACCAGCGTATGAAAAAGATTCTACCCCTCATAGAATTCAGTTTAGATATCCCCTCCTGCTAGCATTCCTATTTAGCTTTTCAGGTGTACTAAGCAGCACTTCAGAGTTTAACTAATGAGCTAATGATCTAAATTAAATTGTTTGAATAACTTATAAGCTTAGGTAGATTTCCATTGTAGTTGTGTTCAACTTATTGCATTTAAGCTTCAGCAGAATGCCATAAGAAAAATAAAATTCCTCCACCCAAATATTGTAGCTGGTTCAAGGGACAAGATAAAAAATATTAGTATTGATAGCAGAGTAGTATTAATCCGCTGAGGCTAAGAGCCTAAGAAATTACTAGATTGAGGGAATAGAAGTTGCACTTGGGTAATGGGTTTTGATCACCCAGATTTATAATTCTACAACGTTGAGTCAGGAGTACCAAAAGTAATTTGATACTACTTCAGCGGCTCCTTATGAAGTCAAGGGGCTATGAACTCAAGACCCCTTATAATCAAAACCTGGTTCTAGGTAATAGTGATATATGGATACTAACAAATTATTACATGAGTTGATGGTTAGTTAAGCTAATTAAAATAAAGAATATTCTGTATTTTGCACCAAAACCCAATCTAACTACCTTATATGCACGAGTGCCTAAAGCTGCAGAAGAAGTAGACCAAGTATTGTAGTGACCACCCAATTTCTGCTCTTTGGTGCTTTAGGCCTGCTGGATTCCATAAAAGTTTATGATTAAAATAAATATAAAGATCTAATAAAAAATAGTTTTTTAAATTTTTTTTAAATTTATTGCGGGGAAGGCTGACCATGGGACAGACACTTTTGAATATGACTCAGAAGAGATAAAACTTAGTACCAGGGAAGGCACCCCAGAGAAGCAATGCTATCTCTTGTTGCCAGCGGGAACGCCACTTATGGGGAGGGGGAGGGAACGTGTGAAGGGGCCATAGCCACAATTGAACACGTGTGGAGGAAGGGGTCTGATTTGATGAACCAGACTGGGAACCAGGAGGAGACCAGCTGTCGGCGACGCGGTGGGAGGTATCCAAACATCCATGCTTGAAAGTGGTCCAACAAATGAGACCAGAATCTGTGGACAGCTTCTGGGAGGGTGGGGGTGGAACCTGCGATGGCATCTAAGACAATCGTGTGGATAGTCCACATGGCGATTGCAACCACCAGAGCATGGAGGGAGGGTGGAAGGGAGGAGGCCATTGATAGAGCAAACATATCTCAGGACAGACTGAAGGGATGCGTTTGATCCTGGCCCAGCATACGTTGAAGTTCGCGCCATATCACTTTAGAGGTAGGGCACTTCTCCAGGCTGTGGAAAAGCGTTCCATACTGGCCACACATGACACAGGATGAGTTTAAAGCATTAGAGCGCTCAGCTGTATGATACACCCGCCTCAGGCAGCGCCACACATGGAAGCGGACTTGAGGCTGCAACAGAGGATGGTGTGCATATTTCCAGATAGTTTTTGTGCCTCAATGGAGTAAGGATGTCCATCATGTCCAGGTAGTCCACCCTGGATAGGACATGGGGCCGTGTGGGGATCACGCCATCTTGGATGGGTAGCCTCTGTACCTTTTATGTGAACTGAGGAGAGGGGCAGCCTCTCTGGGCTGTGTGTCCGCTAATACAAATGCTCCACTTAGCGCTCCACATGGAGAGGAGGATTCGTTTGTAGTGGGTTTTAGTCTCGTGAGGGCCTGTGGCCGATGGGTGTGAAGCGAGGTATTTCATCAGGGAGTGGGGGTTCGATGGGTTGTTGAGGCCCAAGGCTTGGGAGAAGTTGGAGCAGGCCACGCGGGACCAGTGTTGAGAGGGGAGCGTAGGGGCGGTGATGGCCGCTATCCAGGTACCCAAGATCTTGGCAGCATGGGCTCTGAAGTTGAGCAGACCCATGCCACCATGATGATGAGGGCCAAACATGACCTCTAGCCGTACTAATGGAGGGTGGCTTGACCAAAGACATCCTTGCAGCAGGGCATACAAGGATTTGAAGAAGCTTGGGGAGAAGGGGATGGCGTGGGCTCCAAACCAGACTTTGGAGAGGAGCATAGAGTTGGCTAAAACAACCCTGCCAGTAAGGGAAGTAGGGTGAACCCTGAGAGAGGCGATTCACTTCATCACATTGTCCAGAATATGGCTCTCCATTACTGCTGACGCGTATCCAACTGCCTCCATCCACATGCCCAGATGGCGTACCGGTCCTATGGTAGGGCGTGGCATGAAGGGGAGCACCAGTGGGGCGGTGTGTTTTGAGCTGGTAGGGCGAGGATGTGGGCGAGCAGACAGGCTGGGTTGGGAACTAATTGCTGGGGCCCAGCAGTTCTGGGACTGACCAAGGAGGATTATTTCGGTTTTGGAAGCATTCAGTGCTGCGTTACTTACCCGGGAATACTCCTGGATGAGAGCTTCAAGCGCGCGTGCATCTTGATTATTAGACACCCCAACCACACAATCATCTGCGAATGCCATCATCTTGACTGGGGCTTGGCCTGGCACATGGACCCCAGTGAGGTGGGCATTCACATTTTGCAGTAGTGGGTCAAGGCTGAAGTTGTATAAGAGTGGGCTGAGGGGGTCCCCTTGTCGCAAGCCCCTTTGAGGGCGGACTACTTCTGTTAGGAAGCCAGGGCCACATACTGTCATTGTTGCAGATTCCGTGAGCAGCATCACCCAGTTGATGAAGCGAGGGGGTAAGCGGAATTGATGGAGGCAGGCCCTGAGGTATTCCCAGTTTAATCTATCAGAGGCCTTCTGTTGGTCCAAGAATACAAATGCCCCAGAGGCTGTGGACTGACATGCATTAGCCACAGAGTGCACGCTATCCCAAATCGACTTCTGGGTATGAAACCGAATTATTGTGGGGAGATGGTGGCAGATGCTACAGTCCCTAAACAGTTAGC
The DNA here is from genome assembly GCA_022478985.1 of Massospora cicadina. Lineage (NCBI taxonomy): Eukaryota > Fungi > Entomophthoromycota > Entomophthoromycetes > Entomophthorales > Entomophthoraceae > Massospora > Massospora cicadina. Next base: position 10,781 of record JAKSZP010019191.1, read on the forward strand.
CATGATTTTTGTTAAAATTTTAGTGTCTGTGTTCGTTAAAGAATGAGGCGCCAGTTGGCTAAGTCTAGCTTATCCCCTTTCTTGAAGAGTGTGACGGTAAAAGCCTCATGTCCTCCTGGTAGGAGGCGCGTTTCCAACAGGCTTTGGTTAAGTGAAGTGAGCAGCAGTGGGGATATATTTGATGTATTTTTTTGTAGAATCATATGGGATGCCATCTGGGCCTGGGCATCTCCAGTTAGGTGCACCATGGATGGCTGTCCATAATTCGTTTGGAGTAATTAAATTCATTATTTCCGGGTATCAAGAAATGGTGCAGATGCGGGCTTGGTCAAGAAATTCTTCCACTTTGGCCAGCTGAATTGGATCCAATTGGTATAACTCAGAGTAATAATCTGTGTTTCGATTGCCACTTTGGCTGGTATATCCATGATGGAATCATCCGATCTTTGCACCTGTGTGCAGGCCACACTCTGGCATGGTGCAAAATTTTTTTAAAAAAACATGTGGTGCACTTGTCGCCATCTGTAATGTGTTTGGCCCTGTACTGAACACAAACCAAATGTTTGTGTTGCCTTTTGAGCACGTTGAGGTGGGCGGCTGCTCCCGCCCACTTCTGGCCCCATGCAGGGCTGTAGCCTGTAGCAGGGATATTGGACTCCAGGTGTGCCAATTCTGCCAGAGCGCGCATAATGATTGCCAATGTGGCTCATGAGTGTCTGGAGGAGAGGTGGCAAGAGTAGTGGATGGTATCCTCTTTAAAGGCTAGCCAAGGGGAAAATGGGTCCATGCAAAACGGTGTAATAAACTCTTTTGCCAAAGTTGCTTCTTCTACCCAAGTGGAAAAACCTGGCGACGCGAGTTTGGGGGGGGGCAGAGCTTGCACTAATGTGGGGCCCTGGCCACTGTGGTGGGTAGGTGGTAGGTTATCAAGACCAGTCGGTAGTCAGAGAATTCCAATTTTGTTGTTTTGAAGTGGAAGATGTGGGGTTGGAATTTCGCCGGCGTTAGGATAAGGTCAATGTGGGGCATTGACCTTAATTGGCCATTGTGGACGTGGGGGCGCGTCATTTTTTTGAGCAGTGGAGCATGTCATGGCAGTGCATCCATTAACCTGTGGGTGGCCTTTAGAACATGCAGTTCTACATGACCCTGGGGGGCGTGGGGTGAGGAAGGCCACTGGTCCGTTGGTGTGTTTAGCCAACAGTTCATGTCACTGAAAACAAAAGGGTCTGAGGGGTAACAGGAGGGATTTGACCAATGAGAATAATTCCTGATGCTCGCGTGCACCGTTTTGGGCAAAGATATTGATGATTGCGTGCACTTCGTTGGCCCACAAGGGACTGACAATGAGAACTCAGCCATTTAGGAATGTATCTGACAATAAAAATTTGAAGAGATTGTTTCTCTGAACTAGCACCCCACAGTGCTCTGACCAAAAGGATAGGGATGGTAGGAGCATGGATTTCCAAGCCTCCTCGGAACCTTATGGACAGTGGGACTCCTGGATGGCCAGGATATCCACGGGTAAATTTGTTGTAAAAAACTCAGTTTCCTAGCCTGGGACAGAGAGGCCTTGAGTCCGGCGATATTTAACATCCCTAAAGTGAAGGTTTCCCCCATCACATCTTAGGTGCGAGGGGGTGGGCACCTGGGCCCACCAGCCTCCTCTAGATTCCCACCGGCCTCCACAGTAGCGTGGGTGTTAGCAGCAATGCTATCAGGATTTTTGTTATTTTGTGAAAAGAGTTGCATTGGTATTAGCCTTCACCTTTTGTTTCCCCAATGTTGGACAAATTTTTTGCGGTGCAGATGAGTTTGGTGCATCATTGAGCGGGTCAAAAAAAATTTTCAGTTGGGATGGGCCCCAAGTCAGTTTAAACTGGGGCTTGGGTGCAACGATTGGGTGAGATCAAATCTCCCATCAGATCCTTGGATTGAGTAGCCCGTTTGGAATGGGCCTCCCAATCTGATTGGGTGATGGATTCCCGAGTTGCTTCCACTGTAAAGGTCTCCATGTCCTCCTGGCATTGTGAGTGTGGGATGGTGGTGTTGGCCTTGGCCGTTTCCTTGGCTGCGGCCCTGCGGGCCTGCTTGTCCTTCTTCTGCTCTTGCGGGGAGATGGGCTTTACTAGTAGGTAGCAGCCTTGTGCTCGCCACGGGAAAGCCTCTTTGGTGCTTACAGTTGGTTCGTAGTGCGACTCTCCGCTGGCCATGGCCGCTGTGGGGTGCTCTTGGAATGTGATGCCCTCCTTGGTGGGGCATGCGTGCGCCTTATGGCCAAATGCATCACAGTGGGTGCAGATGGGGGGCGCGCTGTCCACGGTCACCCAGAATGGGTGGGTGATATGCCCTTTGATATTAATAAAAGTGGAGTGCGGGATCTGGGTTAGGTCCTTCATGATCTCCTTAGTTGGGGTCAGAACTGCGATGGCTTTGCCAGTGCACAGGTGTGGCATCAGCGTGAAGCGTTGCATTTTGAAAGATTGTATTTCGCCATATATGGCGAGACCATCTTTTAGGTGATTTTCCAAAATGTCACATTTTACCTTAGTAGGCAAAAAGTCAAATGTGAGGAAAATTTGGTTTGATTTTGTCCATCTGGTGCATTTGGTTTCAACAACCCATTGCCCTTTGGGGAGGTCAACCACTATGCGCACTGCTGCAGCTTCATCTGCTGCTATTTTGCTTTTGAAACCTAGGTCCAGACAACCGCGTGACATGAAGTGAGGTGCATCGTACACCGCGGTCAGGAAAATTTTGTGTACATCTTTACAAAATTTTTCCCATAAGGCCGTTTTTTAGATGTCCAGATACACACGGACTCCGAATTTTTCCAACAAAAGTGGCTGAAGTGTGGCATGTTGATGTACTGGTTGCATCGTGCTTGCCACGCGAGTATCTCCAGGGAAATTGTGACCGCCAGTTCTTTAGGATTTTTGTCTATTCCGCCAGATTCTCCGGGGCATTTTTGAACGTTGGAGGCCGCGGGCCTTCCGCCTGCTCCTCTTACCTTGCTTGCCCAACTGCTCCCTGACATGGGCGCAGACTAATCTCCTCTGTGAGATTATCAAACTAGATTTAGTCTTGAATTGAATAGGTTGCAAAAGTGTTTGCAGCGAGAAAGAAAAGCTTTAGACTGATCATTCTTATTAACCTTGATAAATTTAGCTAGATCACTCTCCTACTGATAGTTCCAGGTGAATTGATAGAGTAGAATTTTAAAAACTAAGAGAATTCTGTGAAATCCTGACAATGTTAATCCCACAGATTGTTCAGGACATAGAAGTTTTCTTGGGATGGTCAGCTACTATCAACAATTTATCAAAGATCTTGCCATTATTGCTAAACCAGTATTCCACTTATTGAAGGATCCAAAAACTGATTATATGAAATGAGGAGGCCCAAAAAGAGTTCAATAAACTCAGAAGATATCTGATGACTTAAAATGCTCTTAAGTACACAATTATAAATCAAGAGTTTATAATTCAAATGTATGCCTCATCAAAAGCGATTGGAGCTTTTTTAAGTCAGTAGACGAGATTATGGAGGAGCATTCAGTGGCATATGTGGGTCATAAATTGATGTTGCCAGAAAGAGATCACTTCTTGATGGAGTGCAAATGACTTGTGTTAATATTTGCCCACAAACAATTATTAGTGTATATCCATGGGACGCGCTTTAATGTTGTTACAGACCACTCATCTCTATGCTGGTTGCATAATTTTAAAGACAGAGGGACAAATATAAAATTGGGCTCTTAACTACAAGCCTACGATTTTAGAGATTATACACTGAGTGGGAACATCCATCAGAACGTTGATGGATTATCATAATTACCTGCCATTTTAAATAATGTATCAGCAAGAAGATAAAATATTTTAACGGAGGATAAAGGAATTATTGGGGATGAACCCCATGAGATCTAAAGCGCGCTAAAGAAAGCAATGAAGAAACTGATATGAAAAAACTTTGTTTTCCTGCTTGAAGTCACTTTTGAGCGATTTTAAATTTAAAGTTTTATCCATCCACAGCCATCTGTCCAAACCTATTCCTTGATGTCCTTGGCTCCGCCGCCTGCCACTCCAGTGTGGGGCAGCAGTGCACCCCCACCTAGCGTTTTCCACCCCGCGAGAAAGCGCGTTCAGATGGGCTCAAACAGCCCACCCACTGCTTCCAACCGTTTTGTCCCCCCACGGGACTTAGCGCTCCACCTGGCGCGCGTCCACCCTTCTCACCCCATCCTCTCGCCCTCCCTCGCTCTGCCATTCGCTATTGCCTCAGAGTGGACTATGGGCGTTTGTTCCCATATGCCTATAAGGCAATTATTGACCTAGCCACTGCAGCCTTTGCAACAGCTGGCTTTATAGACTTCTTCCCTTTTAAGGGCTACTTTGACGTTGGGTTCCAATCTGAGGAGGATGCTGAAGCGGAAGCACAAACTCCTCTAATTTATAAAAAACCCCATTCCCACAACCTGTACTCGCCTCCCTTCAGACACCACGCTGGTGGTATCCTTTGCAAATCTCCCATCCCACCTTCCACCCCAGGTTTTGTATGACCAGTTGGTTGCGGGGCTCATGGCTTATGGCACTCAGCCCAACCTCATCTTTGCCATTCCATCTGGTGCGGAGTGCCTTGCTGCTCCTCAGGCAACAGCCACCATAATACCACACCACCCTACCATAGCCCAACAAATCCCACCCCGCGCTAGTGTGGCTGCAGCGCCTGATCATTTCTTTTGGGCATAGTTCAATAATGGTAGGCAGATTTGTTCCCTCTGCTTTGGCCTCGACCATGCGAAAAGAGCATGCCCTAAGGCCAAATCCGCTGATGCAGCTTCTGAGCTCCCCTCTGGAGGTTCAGTATGGGGCGCTTTGCTGCCCCCTCCCACCCTCCAATCTCGTTCAGTGGGCCCACATGGAAAATCAGCCCCACCCAAAACCTCCATCCTCACTCTCCCACCTAAATCTACGCCAGCCAATCAGAGCAATGCTTGGACCAACATTCGCACCCAAGCAGCTGCCCATTCGCCCAATCCTACCCACTCAAATTTAAACGCCACTATTCCAGTGAACCAAAATCCATGGGATCTATTGGCTGAAACTGACGAATCAGGTAATATCCTCATTAGTAAGCATACAGGGCAGCCTCTCTGCCAATTTGATTATAATCAGGCAGAATTTTTCCTTCCTGACTTCGATGAAACCCCTACCCCTCGCCATTTTGCTCCTCTACCCAATACAGCCCCTTTCAAAGTTACCACCAGCTTGCCTTAGCTGCGGTGGCCTCTCCTCATTGCCCAAAACTACGCACCGCGGTGGCCCAGTCAGTGGCTCAGCTCCATCATGGCCTGCCCACCATCTTCTTCCCCCCCAACTTCCCGAATCTCCGTGCAGTGACATCTCAAAACTATTTGATGATGCTGAAATCGCTATTATGAATGTCGCAACGCTTGCTTCATTCAACCCCTCAGCCAAAATCACCCGCCACAGTATCTCCCTTTTCACCCAACTTCCTGAAGCCTGCAAAGAAGCTGAAGTTCTCCTCGCAGCTTTTGTTGAAGCACTTTCCCATCATTATCTTGATGAGGAAGAGGAAAACTCCTACTACACTGACCTCAACCCCCACTATGTGGATGCCCCAACGCCCTGGCTCTCTGCTCTGATCCAGTACTGTAACCAACATCTCTTGATTAAGGTGGGTCTTTCTGAAAACTAACCCCCCGACCCCTCCTCACCCTCTGCCATGGTGGGTTAGCAGTTTCTGCTTCCCACCTGGTTAGTAGTTTTGTTTTGTCATTTTGAGTGTTGCTATTGGTACTGTCCATCCCCTGGTTAGCGTACCTCAAATAATCGAAGAAACTGAGATGAAGAATGGGTAGCTGCAAAAACGATTGTTGGAAAATGATACATATTTCCTTAAATCGCTGGAACGCTCAGATTTTTACACAAGATGTGCACAAAGTCATAAAGAATGGTGTCCTAACAAAAACAATGGATCATCTATGCTAGTACTATTACTGAGAATCAATCAATATTAATGTAGTAAATTATCTAGTTTGTTGCATGGAGTGTCAACTCCGAAAGCCACACAATAATTTGATGGGATAACTGCTAGTGCGCCCTGGGGCCATTTGGCGCACAGTGTCAATAGATGTGATGGGATCATTGATTTTTAGTATTGGGGTAGTAAGCACATTATAGTTAAAATAGACCATCTAATTTGATGGGTCAAGACCATGGCCCTGAGAAGGGTAAATGCAACAATCACCAAGAGAATCATACTATATCAAGTACTGAACTGGCATGGAACCCTGAAAGAATTACTCATTAATGATGGGACCAATTTTACGTCCTATGCGCTTCTAAAACCGGATGAATTTATGAGGATATTAGGAGTGGTGTCAGTTCCATACTATCCGGAAATTAATGGAATGGTTGAAAGAATCAATGGAACTCTATGACACTGAGGAAATTAGTAGCGGGGAAAACTTCTGCTTAGGAATCTTAACTGTGTCCAGTTACCTTCATGAATAAGATCATTTATCATATGGTGACAGGGAAAACACCATTTAAATAGTTATATGGAAGAAGAGCCTCACTATCAACGATTTTGTATTCAGCAATAGAACTAGATTTGGGATGAGCCCAGAGAAATATTTAACCCAACTGGCAAACATCATGATCAAATTGCAATCACAGAAATTTGACATGACGTTAAAGAAAAGAGTTTATGAAATGCAGCAGGATGATTAAAATTGACCAGGGCTCAAGGGATACCATGTGAGGGTATAGGGTAGCCTATTGTGATAACCATAAAATAGAAAGAAAAATAAGTTGGGCACCCTATTATCAGGTCTGTTTAAGAACATTGCTAAGATGGCAACAGTTGTTATACATTAAAAACATCAATGATGGTCATATAGTGAATTATCCCATAGAATTACCCAATGTATCAGGTCTAAGAGGAAAAAAATAAAAAATAATTCAAGAAAACAAAGGAGAAAGAATATAAAAAATATAAAAGTAATAGATAATATATAAGGAGATCATCCTTGGAAAAATAGAATAAATAAAAATATATCAAATAATATTGGGTTTTTATTTCTGAGACGGTCAATAGTATCTTGCAGTGTTACCACCTTCTGTTGTATTGCAAGGAGAAGGGGGATGAACTATGATTAAAGTAGTGAATAAGAGCGTAAATGTTTGGTAGGACCAGCCATGTTGAAATTGGGTCCAATGTAAAGAGATACAAGAAAAGAGAATGAGGAAAGAACCGCTCTTATAAAATAAAGGAGAAACCTGACCTTGGTGATTACAGATGATAAGAATCCATTGGTGAGGTTGACTGAGAAGACCATTATATGCTGTGAAGTTATAAGTACCCCTTCCTGGGGGATAACAGGTACTAGGAGAATATCATTAGGAGGATTATTCAAAAACAATCTGATGTGACGTGGAGCCATAGAACTGCACTCATAGGAGGCGGTAGCAAAAAATATGACAAAGAGGAAACATGATGAGGAGAATGGGACAAAAAGATGCACTGAACAAGATAAAGAAGATTTAGTTCTGCTGAAAACAAATTTAAACCATGCTGGTTGATTCAGGCCCTGTAATGAAGAAGAGTCTGCTTCTGAAACTCTACCTTCACTATATAATCTGGTCAAGCATGGAAATTTGTTGGGATTTTCAAAATGCCCACTACATTTAGATTAATAGAATATAAGCATCATATGTTTTTTCTGCTGGGGCATTTTATTATAAGAAAACCCATGGTGGATGAGGGAGTTATCATTTAATATGGTAACTATTGTTGGTTTAATTCTTTAAAGAATGTTACCTATTTTTATTTAACTGAGGCAAGCTGACCAGGGGACAGGCATTACTGAAAGAAAGAAATGACATGAAACCTGAACAGGGTCAACTCCATTGAAGAAAGTTTTTCCACCTCCGGATTGGGACTCAAATTTTTCTAGTTACATCATGGGTAAGGTTTTCGTGTTATTAGACCTACTAACCGCCAATAGCTTCCTTTGGCTGGCACCCTGATCGATGTGCAAAGGGCGGGAATTTAACCCACAACCTTCAGGTTGGTAGCTGTATGCCCTTACCAACTCGCCTTCCACCCCCTTAAAGAATGCTACCTAATTTTCAATGTTTAATTCCATCAGATTACTGATGTTCTTCAGGGAGCATCCATGACAAAATTTAAAGTGATTAAATTATTAGTTTAACAATTAATAATTAGATTATCTTGTGCAGATCAATTGGGGTCAGCACCAGGTGATAAGGATTTATTAGCAGTTGCTGAGCATTGGCAACACTTTCGTTGGCAGCATTTTGTGTGTTAGCCTAATTGATAATATAACTTGATGATAATGTAATGGTCTCATTGCCTAATCAGGTTGTTATCTTAATAAAGAAATAACGCAGGGGTTGAGTGAAGGCGTTGGGACATGCTCTTCAGATGTTCAACCCAAGAGAGATAATGTTCTAGTTGGTGGCGGGTCTTGACAAGATGGATAATGATTTTATTATTTTGGATAACTCTTAAGAGCTAAACTCATTGGCGATGGATGCTGTTCTATTGGGGGACCAACAGATTAATTGGGCGCTGACTTTCTTATATAACCCCTGAATTTCATTTAATAAAGCTGTAATATACAGTCCACATGCATTACAGTAAGATATTTTTTCAATTTAAAAAGTTTTCCCTTGTGATTAATGTGGAAAAGATAGTTTCTCTTATCTATTTTTCATTTTCCAACTATTGTGATAAGAGTTAAAGTGATAGTTTTCACTTATTCAAGTGGCTTCTTAATTACTCAAGAAAAAGGTCCTTCGACTATTAGAAGGATAGTGTTAGAGCTTGTCTAGCGTTGAAGACTCTCAAATTGGCTGTGAAGAACTCAACTAGGGAAAATAGTCTTCATAATATTGCAAACTACCAATTTATTATATTCATATAAAATTTATTCAACGCACACTAAATCCTGTGTAGTAAAAAGAAAAATTATACTAATTTAATTCAATCTTTAGACTACCAACTACAGAAACTGGAAGATTCATAGTCTTCTCTGCCTGCCCTCTTCTGGGAGTTGCCCAGCAAGAACCGCGTTGCCCTAATTGCAGCCTTCTAGCTTGTTGTAGGTGCCTTTGGTATATCTTTTTAAACTTTATTAATACTATATATATCCACTATAAATCCCCTTTAAAAGGTAATAGTTCTTCTGAGCCCCTATTATTATGAGTTTATCACTGGTTACTAATACGCCTAAAATGGCTGGCCAGTTTCTTATCAATTAGCTGCAATCATGACAGATACCAAAAATATAATATGTAAACTTGTTTTTCATACATAATGGTTATTTCATGACTTTTTGTATAATACTTGCTATAATCTATAAGTGCAAGAGTATATTATATATTTTGTTAAACTAAATTTAACAGAAAATTTAGTTAAAATGACAAAAAAACAAAATCTCTCTTTCCATTTGACTAAATTTCTGAGCATAATTACACAAATTAGTAAAATTAAATCTTTTTCACCCGTTGTAGTTTCACTCCAATGTCCTCAGATTCTCCACTGGCTGCTCCAGTGTGGGGCAGCGGCAAAACTACCCCCACCTATAATGAATGAGTTTGCACCAATATCCCATAAGTAAATTGGAAAGTAAGAGCCACATTACTGACTCTACTAGAGACCAGCCCGCTAGAGCCAATCCCCAAACTCATCCGCCAGGATTCGCCATTGCCACATGTCCATAGATCCTGTCCACACGCTGTAGGAGGATACCAAGTGGCATGCCAATGCCACACCATGCCCACTATTGGAGCCCATGCCTTCCAAACTGATTATTCTATCTTAAAATAAAATACTCTTTTTGGTTCCGCCAACAAATCTTTATTGATTTTAGGATTTATTGTAGAAGACTCAACTGGCTATTCAAGCCAGCCTATCCTCAAATATATAGTGCATTTGCAAATATAAAATAGGCTTGCCACTATGCCAAGCTCTCCTGAACCATCCCACACATCTCAGGTGAAGATTCCATTTCCCATGGAATCATCATCTGAAATGCTCATAAGTCCAATGTCATATTGACTTGGATGCATTTCAGTTTTGGTCCATCAAATTTCCCTTGCTCCAATTCTCCTTTATTCAGGTTTCATCTTTATAAATTTCCTATTTGGATTTATTTCAACTGATCTGTAGCAATGTACGGATCAGGTACCACCTGATCTGTTACATCACCCCCTGTGAAGATTGGAATCCCTGGGCCATCCCTGGGCACTGCACGCCAACTTCTCCCATTCGCAACGTCATCTCCTCCTTCAGATCACCTTTCCACTTCACTCACGCCCACAGTTAGCCCTTCACCCATCTTCTAAGCTTCGGATCTGGTGCTCTGCGCTGATCTGCCTGTCACTTCTGGTGGGCACTCGCCTGTTCCTAGTGGCCCCATAACTTCTCCTTAGTATCCATCTGGGTACATGCCATCCCATCTGGCCAATGGTATGCTTCATCCACGGCTCCTTGGACGCTCTTCATGGATCCACCTATTGCTTCTGGTGGACTACCTCCCACTCCAAACTTCCCCATAGCTCTTCCTCAGAATCTGCCAGGGCACGCGTCATCTTGTCCACCTCTTGGCGCACTCCATCCATCGCTCTTCTGGGCATACCTCGTGGATCCGCCTGTTGCTCTTCTGGGCCACCACCCGCTCCACACTTCCCCATAGATTTCTTTTGATATCCGCCATGGCTAACGCCATTTTGTTCGCCCCCCAGTACAACTCATCCACATCTCCTTTGAATGCCTTTTGGGTATCCTCCTGCTGCTCCTGATGGGCCACTGCCCGCGCCATACTCCTCTGATGATTCTTCTCAATATCCTCCATGGCCTGCGCCATTTCATCCGCCCCCCGGTACACTTCCTCCCCAGTTCCTTCTGACACTCAAGCCAACCACACCTGACACTTTGCTCATGATACTTCTTTTGGATCACCGTAGATCCATTCCTTTCCTTTCTGAACCTCCACCTCCTTCAACTCACAGTCATTCCATTTTTCCCCTTCCAAAACATCCACCTCCTTCAAACTACAACCAGACCATTCCTCCCCTTCCAGAACATCCACCTCCTTCCACTCATGGCTGAACAAAGAACAAATTGAGTTGAGTCTAATGTAATGAACGAGTTATCACCAATATCCCATAAGGAAATTGGGAAGTAAGAGCCACATTACTGACTCTACTAGAGACCAGCCCACTAGAGCCAATCCCCAAACTCATTCACCAGGATTCGCCATTGCCACGTGTCCTCAGATCCCTGTCCACACGCTGTAGGAGGATGCTGAGTAACACGCCAACGCCACACCATGCCCACTATTGGAGCCCATGCCTTCCAAACTGATTATTCTACTTTAAAATAAAATACTTTTTTTGATCTGGCAAAAAATCTTTATTGATCTAAGGTTTTATCATAGAAGACTTAACTGGCTATTCAAGCCAGCCTATCCTCAAATATATAGTGCATTTGCAAATACAAAATAGGCTTTCCAATATACCAAGCTCTCCTGAACCATCCCACACATATCAGGCAAAAATTCCATACCCCATGGAATCATCATCCGAAATGCTTGTAAGTCTGATGTCATATTGACTCAGATGCATTTCAGTTTTGGTCCGTCAAATTTCCCTTGCTCCGATTCTCCTTTATTCAGGTTTCTTCTTATAAATTTCCTATTTGGATCTAGTATTAACTGATCCTTAGCAATGTACGGATCAGGTAACACCTGATCTGTTACACCACTATGTTCTGTCCATCAGAAAAACGCGCTCAGACTGGTTCACCCAGTCATTCCAAACCCATGGGACAATTCATTCCTTTCAAGGATCTTAACGCCCACCTTGCTTTTACCAAAGAGGTATCTTGATGCCCCCTGCTGCTCCCCTGGAGCAACTTGTGCTACGGCCTAAGGGTCAAATATGGGAAACTATTCCCATACCATGACTAATCCATTATTGAAATGGCAAAGCTGGTGATGACACCCACCGGATTTATAGATTTCCGCCCCTATAAGGGGTATTTTGACCTCAGCTTCACCTGTGAAGCTGATGCAGCCTCTGCAGCAACTGTGCTCCTGGTATTCCAGTGCACCCCTCTTCCCACAACTCAGACCCAGCTTCCAGCGGACACCACTTTAGTGGTCCAGTATGCTAGTTTGCCCACCCACCTCCCCCCTGAAGTGCTCCACCATGAGCTGATGGGCAGTTTGGCAGCCTATGGCTCCAACCCCATCTTACAATTTGTGGTCCCAAATGGGGCCACACGACTTTCTGGTCCTTGGGAATATGCCACAATCAGCCCTGAATTAGTAGATTTGCCGTGTCAATTCCCCCTTGCACCATTTTCCTTTAGCGCCTGTCCATCTGTTTTAGGCCGGCGTTGAGGGTGGGTGGATGATATGTCCATCATGTTTCAAGTTGGACCACTTGAAACACAAGTTCCCCTCCTTAGCCACTTCTGATGGATTGGATGACTTGTACGCCAACTTAAATCTGCCACCCACCCCATACAAGTTCCAGCATGGGGCACAATCCTACCTCCCCCTCCCTCAAAACTTGAAGCTGCAGATGCACCTGCAGCCACCAATCAGCCTCCTCTTCGCCCTAATGCCACACATGATTCCTTAATCAAGCATTGGATTGGATCCCAGTTTGATCCCATGCTTTTTAAACGAATCAACCAAAGTTCAACTGTAGGCTAAAACCCCAATTCAATTCAACCAAAACACATGGGAGTTATTAGCTGAAATTGATGAATCAGGTAAGCTCATTGAAGAACCATCTCTGCAAATTGAGCGGTTTGTTAATTCAGAATGGGATACCAAATACCCCCCTCGACTATACACCCCACAGCCTAATGCTGAATCATTTTTGCAGTAATCACCAGCTTGCAGTTGAAGAAGCTGCAACACCAGATTGTCATCCCCTTCATAAAGCTGTCGCTAAATCAGTGGCGATGCTCACAGGAGGAATCCCACCTCCTTTTATCCCCAAAAGTCTTACTCAAAAGATCAAAATCACAGTAAGCCAGTTACATAAAAATGTTAACGATGCTATCCAAAACGTGGTAACTATAGCATGGAACCCAAAAGCTAAAATTACCTGAACCATCATCGCCACATTCTTTAAACTCCCAGACGCCCGCTAAAAGCTGAAAAAGCTTTAGCTGAATAAATCAGTGCCATTTTCCTAGCTGGCAATTTCCATGAAATACCAATTATTGGCGATATTGAACCACATGCTGCAGATGCTCCAACGCCCTTACTGTCCGCCTTAACATGCACTCTACTATGGGAGGAAAAAGCTGCTGGCAAAGATGAGCCCACAAATCCCCCCTCCCCTTCTGCCATGGAGGGATAAGCGGTTTCTGCTGCCCACCTGGTTTGTTTTGTTTGAAGTGTTTCACTCAATCCGCTCATTTGGACGTTTTATTTTAACCAAATAGTCACGTTAGTTTTTATTTTAGTTATAGTTTTAGTTTTGGCAATGCCCGTCCCCTGGTCAGCTTACCTCAAATAAATAATGATGAAAACACAAATAAATCTTGACCTATGAGTAGTATGATAAGTGTTAATATACCTCAATTAGGATATCAAAAGAGATTAGTATTAATTTTGAATAAATAAAAATATAGAACTTACACTTATTTTTACATAAAGTTAATATAATTTTATAAAGAGTTATCAATTTAACATTGATGACTCCACCACTGGCTAGAATATCTAGTAACAGAAAGTTTTGACAATATAGTATTACAGTTTAGCTATATAGCTACTTGATAGTTTTGTAGGTATATAGATGAAACCATATCATCTTTATAACTTGAATTAATAATCCAAAAGAGTTATTTGTCTTATCTTTAAAACTTGTTTATATAGTATAACCTATCTTATAAATCCTATAAATGAACTTTATTATAATAAAATTGAATAAAAAGATGAAGCTGTACTAAGATAGTTTTCTTTTAATTAGCAGTTTTATTAAACTATGTGTAAAATATTAAAATAAAATTAAATTTTCTATAGAACAATATCTTAACAAAACTATACGTACCTTTATATTCAACAAAAATATTATATACAATCATAAATCTTTTTTGAACCATAAATACAATTCATACTGTCAAACTTGGCACAGGGAGTCATATTTTAGTAGGCAATAAGTTTTGTGCACTAACTTAGGAACTTCTGTATGAGGATATATTACTCTACAAAAGAACTTCTTTATACCTATAATTGGAAAATAACTTTACAAAAACTCCCTATAACACTCTATTTTTAATAACTCTGTTAGTGGTTTGGAGGTGTGGTGTCATTGTAGAGTCCTATAATACTTGTGATATTGATACTGCTAGGTATAAAATGTTGTATACAAAATAACGGTGAGGCTTAAAAACTATTTTAATCAGTATGATCTATTTTTAATACATCTGTCACTTCTATATGCACTCTCTTGATACTATAGACCACAATGACACAATAGCAAGGGTAAATTATCAGCGAATTAGACTATGGGTTCAAACAGAATAAGAGTAAAAATTTCATTAATCTTTAATGAAATGAGTCTTGAGGAACTAAAATTAGTATTATTAGCCTAATAATATAGAATTTTATGGTGAATTACCAAAATTACTAACAAAAAAACTAATTGGTGCCAAGTTTATGCCAGTGCGGGGGTGAGGTACCTAATAATTAATTTATTGATATAAACTTATTCCAGCATTGGAGTGAGGTGTTTACAAGTAAAAATTACTGATAAAGATAGGTACTATCTTGGGATTTTAGGTATCAGATATAAATCCTCTATAGAAATAGGAGTTTGGTTAAGGTGGGCTGCATGAGGATAAAAATGCAATAACTAATGTGGCGGATGTGAAAATTAAATCATAGACAAAAAGATAAACCTGGTCAACCTCCATGCGTGGCGTTTTGATATGTTAGGAAATCCATGGATCATCTTACTATACGCTGTCTCGTTTTGAGGCATCTGTGCACAATGCTAACACAGTCATAGATTGTACCTCACGCAAGTTCATCTACTGGGATTGAAGTGGATAGGCAATGGTCATTGAGTCCATACTCTACATTTAAAGCAACCTCACATTTTTTAGTAAATATTAGTTGAGTATATATAAAAATAAAAAATAGGGTGGTCATATTTTTACCAACATAAATATCAACACCACCCCACTTGACCAAACACTAGGGATTTAAATTATATGTAGTTAAAAATGGGTGTTTAAATTGGTGCTATAGTGTCAGACTTTAAATGCACAGGTAGATACTTACAACAAAACTTGTATACATTATGAGGTCAGTACCCTAAACAAAGAAACAACAACTGATCTTTCTTTTGCTTGACAGCTATAATCAAAGCTAAATTTGGGATTTTTAAAAAAACAAATAAACAAAAACAGCCGCAAATTAATCAAATTTTTGAAAAATTCAGTGCTTTTGACGCCTGATGCCCCAGCATGGGCAGTAGTATACCGCCTGCTGGCATGTTTCAGCCTTTGCCAAAGCGTGCCCAGGATGGCTCTACTAGCCCTCCACATGCCACCAAGCGTTATGTACCGCCTTGGGACTTGGCCACCGCCTCAAAACCTCCCAGGCGTGCTCTAAAGCCTTTTTGGTGCTCCCTTGGAGCAACCTGCGTTTTAGCTTTCAGGTCAAGTATGGAAACTTTTCTCCATATGCAAGCACGGCCATCATCAAGACGGCCACAGAAGTGTAAAAACCCAATAGATTTATTGATTTCTCCCCTTAAAGGGCATTTAATCTTACCTTCCATTCACAATCCAATGCTGTGGCAGCCGCCAAGCTGCCATTAATTACTAATATACCACTCCTGACCATTGTATTAAGCTTCTGGATGAGGCCACTTTAGTGGTCCAGTTATCCAGGTTGCCCTCCCACCTTTCCCCTGAACACCTCCACAACAAGCTCATGGAGGGTTTGGCCGTTTATGGCGCAGACCCCATGTTGCAGTTCAGGAACCCAATAGGGCAGATCATCTGGCAGGTCCTTGCACAATTGTGATGATCTGCTCTTTCCATTGTGACACCCACCTTGCAATTCTCCACCACACCATGATCAGATCAGCACCTGATCACCCTTTTTGGGCATGTGTCAAAAAGGTCACGCCATTTTGACCATGTGTTTCAAATTAGATCATTTATAGCTCAATTGCCCTGCAGCTTCCACCTCAACCACTTCCGCGCTCCTCCTTACAGCATACAGCCATCTGTTGCCTTGCCCAAATTTTTGAGTAGGGTATAATCCTTCCGGTCCCAACCTTGGCTAATTCTGGCGCGGCTTCCAAAGCAGTAGCCTATCAAAATTTAAAATTTGTTAAAAATATCAGAATTATGGATTCCTGAGTTGATAGTTGATACAGTTTTGGCTGAGCTGCCATGGTTGACTGTTTGCAGCCAATCATGTTCCGCCATTGCACTAACTCCAGTGGCTGGCCCAGAAATAGCTGAGTTATTTCCATTTTAGTCTTTAATGGATCGTTGATAGCAAACAGCTATATAACGTTAAGCTTGATTTAGCTTTGGGAGAATTTTTTCTAAATTATCCTGATTCACATTCCCACTTTTTTTAATCTAAAGCGATTTCATTATTATAGAGATACAAATAAAATGCAGTAGAAGAAGCAGCTGCTCCTGGCAACACTTTCTCCACCAGCATATCCATGAGTTTATTGAACCCTTTGTAGAAGGTATTCCTATCCCAACTTTCCCCATGATTTTGTTGAAGATGCAGAGAAAAATTTGAGGGGCTCTCTTTTGGAGCAGACCACGCTTGCATTGATGCAGCAAAAACTTCTCTTATTTATCCCAATTATCTCCAAACCCGCCATCACATCAAATTTTTCACTTGTGTTCCTGCTCTCATCATTTTTGTTGAGCATCAACTTTCTTAATAAGTTGAGGCAATTGACACCGCTGGCCTCATTAATGATGAAAACCCACAAATTATATCTCCTAATGCCGCATGTTGCTGATGCCCCTACCTCAATGTTGTCCGCAATGGTTCGCTGAAAAAGTGGGCGCCAGAAAAAAGTTTCATTGAATCTTCCTCACCTTCTGATATGGCTGCCTTGGCTGTTAGCTGAGGTGCCATATTGGGAGTTTTTAATTTCAATAAACTCTTTGTTTATTTCATTTTACAAATAAAGATGCGTGGCAGCTCCCCTTTTGGGTTGGAACAACTAGTGCTAATAACAAGAACAGTATAATTGGTTACAAAAGGGTTTTTTTATAGTTTAAATAATTACAATGTAGAATCTTAGTTCTGAAAATGGCTTTAGGGCTCACAAAATGAGGGTCTTCTTTGTGGTGCTAAATGGCAACCTACTAAAAGAACCAGGTCCCTTTAATATCACACTTTCTCCATATTGCTATCCATAAATCCCAGATCCACAATGGTGCCAATCTATTTGATAAAACACTGCACTTAAGAATAGTAGATCATTTGCATAATCACTAGTAAAGACAGGATAAACAGTCCTTAGAGGTTAAGATATTTTTGGGTACTAGAGATTGGACTAACAGGGATGAAACACTGCAATTGACTAAAACTTATAAAAATAAAAACTCCAACCAACGGTTTTTTGTTGAGTTTTGAAGGTCAGTTCCCTCAAAGGCTATATGATTATCAGTTGTAGGTAGCAACAGCAGAATCTCTTAGGGGCACTTTTTTATAAAACAAATTTTTCAATGAAAATGCACCGCGTTATGCCCAATCTCTGTTCACTTGAACAGGAAAGAATCTCTAGTTGGAGCTAGGCAATCTCTTGGCAGAAAACATCGTTGCTAAAGCAAATCTTTGCTAATTATGCAGGCAAAATATTTTATATGGTGCAGGCAATCTCTAGTTAAACTAGGCAAAAATACTGAAAAAATTTATTAGATCAATTGTAACTTTATTAAGAATTAAATGGTACTTTAAATAGTACAATAATAGGATCTAGGATAAAATTAATCTTAAGGAAGGAATATTTAAGATAATGAGATAGGCTATACCACGTGTATAGTAGAATTAAACTTGAAATGTAGGAGGTAAAGGCACAGTCTAGGTTAGGATTGGAGTAGAATAGACTTCAACATTGAGAGCTGAACTGAGATAATGGTAGCACAGTTAAGTGGTTTCCACTATGTGTCATTGGGAAGCCAACATATAGAAAGTTAGAATAGTTTACATTCAGGTAAATAGAGGAGTTTCACATGGAATATGACCTCAGGCTTGATATTAAGATGATCATAAGTTGGTCTGGGCGCTCTTCCCTATCTTATTACCAGTGGATCAAAAAACAGGGCGAATTATACCAAATTAGGTTACCTGTAAATTCAGCGTTATTAACTATTTAATGCTAGGTAAATTAAGCTATATGATTTTGGTCCTTAATGTCAAAAAAAGTGATTGTTAAGTTAATAATAAATATAGGCCAAAATTGCCTAAATAAATAACTGTATCATGAGCCCAAGTTTGAGGGTTCACACCTACTAGGGAAAAGCCTGACAAACAATTTTAGGCTGACGCAGTGGCAATTGAGACAGTAGAAAATAAATGATCTAAGTTACAGGGCTGAAGAGCTGAGATAAAAATGTATATCAAGGATAGAAAGAATTCGCGCTAGTGGGTAGCAAGTGAGTAATCATATGGTGATAATTAATTTTAATTGGCAGTCCTAATAAGCTTATCGTGACCTTTTTGTCAGTGATGATCTAAATAGAATTAATAGAAATTTTACATCAAAGATTACCACAGCTTAGCGGCCTGATTAATCGAAACCTCAATATAATATTAGTTTTTATTCATCAAGTTGTTATAGTTTAACCTTGTGGTTAGTCAAACCAAATCGCAACAATTGCCCATACTTGACCAAACATCTGGAAGAAAAAAGT